>PVIU01001348.1:178648-220668 GCA_004026605.1 Ondatra zibethicus | reverse complement strand
CCGTCCCCTAAGCATACAGGTTTGACGGTACTAATCTTGTCCCCGCAGTTAAAGTGCTGGTTAGTTCGGTGGCACAGTTTAGTCCCTTCAGCCACCTCTGGCCCATGACGTTAATTTCTCAGATTAAATCTCTGCTGAAACAACAGTATGGTGTTTGTTTCCCTGGCCTGTGACCGAATGATGCAGAAAGGACACCTACGATCACCTCGCTTGCCATTTCTACCAATTTTACTGAAGTTTTCGCCAAGACTTCCAGTCTCAGACAGCAGGGAGGCCGTATTTAAGAAAACACAAAATGAAACTTTAGTTTTCAAATGCCTTCATGCACACAGGAGTGGAAGATTTTCCAGCGAGGATCTTAGGCAAAACTGATTCGTTTGATTTAAAGGCTTCCCTCTTTGTATTTGGAGGTTAAATAAATGATAGAATTCATTATTCCAGCAAACAAATCATTTCACTTATTTTGGGTAAATTGCACTAAATGTGGTTTAATTACTGTGTCCAGAATAGCATTTCACATCTGTGGCCCCAGAAGCTCTGAACATCCAGAGAAAAGAAATGGAGCCCTCTTGTGGCCGATTTAAATACTACAGCCCTTGCTCCAAAGACCCCCTTAGGGAATAATGCTAGCTTGAGAGATGGGGTCTGCAGTCCATGCTTCTTAGCAGGCTGCAGATACAGCATAAAAAAAAAAAACCACTAATACACCGTACGCAAGGTCATTGCTCAATGCCGAATTTTAGGTGAAAGTCTAGGGAGTGGAGAGGATCTGAGTCTGGGTGGCATACAAAGTGAAAGAGAAATCCAAATCCCGGTGTTGTTAGAAGGCTTAGCACAAGCCTTTCTTTCCCCAAGTCCATACAAGGTGAGGCCCTCCAGGTATAGAAACAAGGGAAAGGCACTGAATTCAGCAAGTGATTGACAGGTGGAAGAGGAGATGAGCCGATCTGGACATTATTGCCGTATTGTCGTCTGTGGCAAAAGACTAGAGTCCAGAGAAATGTCATGTTAGAGGCTCGGGGGCAAGCAAGGACATGGAGGGGAAGGCATGTGAACTTGGGGTGCAATGGCACAGAGTTCGAACGCCAGCCAAGCTCATTCCTAGCTGTGTGACTGTGGGCCTTCTTTGTAAAATGAAATAGCATAATCTTATGCTATTGTAAAATGAAATAGCATAATCTTATTCAAAGCAACTTATAGGAGTGGCTGTGAACCCAAGCTGCCTAGCCAAGCTGGGTGACTCTGCCAAGACCTATGATGAGTTTCTTATCTTCTTAGGCATTGCAAGCTTGTTTGGAGTATTAAATGACCTCTCCAATACCTCTCTCTCTCAACACACACACACACACACACACACACACACACACACACACACACAGAGGCGTCCAGGCATTGTGGGAGAAAACGCCATTGTGTCGTTATTTAAAGAGCCTCTGGAGATTTTGTAAATGGTAAATGTGAAGTAAATGATAGCTTTAGTATTAGCTGCCAATCATAATGGGAAACGTACTTCTCTTTTCCCTGCCCACTTCTTTTCTACTCGTCAAATCATATGAAATTGCCATTTCAATAGGTCAAAAAGTACTAGAATGTGACAATTCCTTGGATAAGCCTAATGTAAACCAATGCTTGCCACCACAAAGGAGTGTTGGTGGAGGCCCCAGACAAGGGAGAAAATGGAGCTGTATTCACACCACTGGACCTAGGGACTGATGGAGTGTGTCTCCTTTCCTGCCTCTGAAGATGGACACTCCAGATAGTTTTAGTAAGACTTGGTCCTCAGCTCTCCAGCACTGGCTTTGGAAGGGTGTTGCCTGAGGATGTGTGCCAATTAGTGCCAATTAGGCTCTTACTGGAGCCTCGGGCCCCATTACAGGTAGTTTAATGGGGAGAATTTGGTCTAGAATTGGAAATGCTTAAAAGTTTACAGCTGGGCATTAGTGGCACACATCTTTAATCCCAGCACTCAGGAGGCAGAGGCAGATGGATCTCTGTGAGTTTGAAGCCAGTCTGGTCTACAGAGTAACTTCAAGGCAGTCAGGGCTACATAGAAAATCCTATCTCGAAAAACAACATAAAACAAGAAGGTGCATAGGCAACATTGGTGCCATCATAGGTTAGCAACCACTGGGGGTGGCTGCAACCAAGGATACAGAGAATAGACAGTATCATTGGGTAGAGCCAGAGCCACCAGCAGGAGAGGGAATAGGGTGAGCACACCCTCCTGGAGCGGAAAGAAGAGAGGGGAAGTCTCTGCCTGCTCATCTGCCTCCTGCCTCCACCTCCAAGTCTCCTAGGCCGAACAACGTAAACGAATCCCTCCCCAGCTGATAATGAAGTCTGGCCCATGTAGTTTGTGGAACCAGTTCCCGAATTCAGAGGAGACCAGGAAAAGAAAGGAACCAATGTAAGAGCACAGAGGCCAGTGACTGCCTAGTGGGCAGGGCTGGGAGGAGAGCGAGCCCTGCAGGTGGCTCCCTGTGGAGTCAGTGTCTGCCATGAGGTCTCCTGTGCATTGGTTTCCATAATCCCATAAAGGAAGAGACCGGAAGCCTCTCTACTCTGGTCATCAAATCCCACTTGGAAACAGTGGGCATCTTAGCTTGTCTGTGCTGGATTTGAAGATGGAAAAGGGCTCAGACAGCTCCAACGGTCTCTCTGGGATCTCCAGGCAGATTAGAGGCATCATAGCAGAGGGGCAAAGGGGCAGCCATCCACCCCACAGCCTGGGTCCTGACGCACTGCTGAGCGCAGCACTGGGGAACTGGACCCCAGAGGGGAGCTCCGGGCTTACAGGTTCTCTCTCCCACAGCTGTGGGTACTGGAAATGTGGGCTGTGTCCTATACTGAGGCCTGAGGCAGAACAGGTACAGAAGAGCAACTAAACCACATTTTCACCGAGCTACTAGCAGCGTACCTCAATTAACTTCCTCCTCCTTCATTTTGACAAGAGTACTGCGAGTACTTGAGAGGCTAACGCTACAGGTCAACCTTGGAGGTCTGGGAATGTGACTCGGTCAGTAAAGGATTTGCCACATAGGCCTGGAGATCTGGCTTTGCTCCCCAGAACCCACAGAGAAAAGCCGGTGAGGCAACACACATGTGTCATCCCAACACGAGGCAAAGGCAAGCAGATCCGTGGGGCTTGCTGGTTAGGCATCCTAGCCTCACCGGCAAGAGCTCCAATCCAGGGAGAGACCTTGACTCACAAACAAGGCGTATGGATCCCGAGGAATGGTACCTGAGGCTGCCCTCTGATTTTCACACACAAGCGCACGCTTGTGCACACACATACACCTGCACACACACACACGCAAACAGAGAGTAAAAAATTATTGCATAGAGGTTAACCTTTTATAATCTAAAGGTATATAGATTATAATTTCACAATTTGGTAAAGATTGAAATGTATAAGGAGCATGGATCACCTCCTCTGGAATGCTTTCTCCTGAGGGCTCAGTGGAAACTCCAGAGTGGCCACTGCATAATTACCAACATACGGAAGTGCCATGGGGAAAGAGGCACTTTCATGAGGCCCCGTAGTCAGGGTCACATCTGGTAGCATCAGAAAAGCCACATCTGTACTGACACGGCAGGTGAACACTGTGGAATAATCCTTCTGTACACTGTGAATATCTCATTGGTTACGAAAGAACTGAATGGCCTATAGCTATGCAGGAAGAGATTGGATGGGAGAGCCAGTCCAGGAGGATTCTGGGAAGAAGGAAGGCAGAGTCTGGACTAGGGAGCTGCGGCAGAGAGAATCAAGGTAGACATGCTTACTGGGAAAAAGAACCAAGTCACTCAGCAAAGCATGGCTAAGTAATATGGCTTAATTTCAAATTTTGGAGTTAGCTAGTAACAAGCATGAGCTATCGATGGAGCATTTACAATTGATAATATGCCTCCATGTCAGTTATTTGGGAACTGGTGGACAGGAAAGAAAAGTCCACCTACAGGTGAATCCACTAAGCCCAGCCTAACTGTGAAGGTGACCTGTGAAGGTGTCCCCAAGGACGTCCTGTTTGAAGTAGAATGCAGATACATCAATCTGCCCCACCTTGACTCTCCTTTGAAACGCCTGCATTCTCATAAAACAAGAGAGGTAGGGCATTTGGAAGGCAAGTTTACAGAGGCTGCTTGAAAGCTGCATCCATACAAATCCAGACGTGGAGAGAGGGTCTGTCTTCAAAGTACTTGGACGAACTCTGCTGCAGGAGCTCCTTCTGCTCCTTCAGCCAATAGCCTCTGAGATAGCAGCCCACTGGGGCATGGTCTCTTTCTCTCCAAAAAGCAATGGCAGCCCTCCTCTTGCTTTCTTGCTTCGGACTCCAGTTAGGTGACTAGACTCCTTTCCTGGTCATGTAGAGGGCTGTTGTCTAGGACGGTGTTCTGTAAGTTTATTCCTTTAAATAAATAACCCTTTTATCAATAATAATTCCAAACTGGTGTGGGATTGTTTCATGCATTATCTGGTGCCCAATGGGACAGAGAGAACCCTATACTGACTTTTTGCAAAGATTAATTAAGGCTCTGAACATAAGAGTAACAGACCCAGAATCTAAATGAAGAGTTCTTGAATCGCTGGCTTTTGAAAATGCAAACTTAGAATGAAAAAAGATAATTGGGCCTTTAAAGTCTAGATCAGCACCTATGGATGAATGGATTTGGTATACCATGAATTTTCAGACATTTAACTATGATGATGAATCTTGGGTAGGAGAAGCAATTTCCAAAGCATTGAGGGGACATCAACCTGCCAAATGTTTCAATTGTGGTAAATTAGGACACCTGAAAAGGGACTGTAGGCAAGGAATTTCTAGGAATAACACTTCATCTGGGAATGGCAGGAATAGGAAACCTTGGCCTTCAGGTATATGTAGGAGGTATGGTAAAGGAAGATACTGGACCAATGAATGCAGATCAACAACAGACAGACAAGGCAACCCGATACCATTGGGAAACTTCTTGAGGGGCCTCTTGCAGGCCCCCAAGCCAAAAGTGGCCCAGGCCTTCCCAGTAACCGTGGAGGACATGTCGCACCAGGAAAATTAAAAACTCTAGAACCTTCTGTGCAAGATCATAAGGTTCTTATGGATCAAATTTGGAGGATAAGTCAGAAATTCAAATAGGAAATAAGAAGGGTATATTTTGGCAAGCTTCTATAAATGCTCAGAGACCAAAGCTGAGAGTGCGTATAAATGGAATTGTGATTGTTGGCTTGATAGACACAGGAGCAGATGTGAGTATCATCACTCCAGAATCTTGGCATCCAAATTGGCCTCTTCAAGAGGCAGATGTTCAATTACTAGTAATTGGAACCATATCTCGAGTTAAACAAAGCATGAGATGGGTTAACTGTATTGGGCCAGAAGGTCAAAGAGGAAAGCTAAGGCCATATGCAGCTGATATTGCAATAAATTTATGGGGCTGTGACCTGCTACAGCAATGGAATACCCAGATTAACATTCCTGCAGTCCCAGGAACTCATAATTCTGGGAAGGATGTAATAAGGTACTATGCACAAAGGTCACCAGCCATTCAGGCTGTACAAGAGTATAAAGCAACTAACAAACCTTTAGAGTTACCAACAGCCCTACCTTTAAAATGGCTAACTGAGAAGTCAATATGGGATAGGCAATGGCCTCTAGCTGAAGATAAATTGCAGGCTTTAGAACAATTGGTACAGGAGCAATTAGATGCTCGACATATTGAGGAGTCAACTAGCCCTTGGAATTCTCCTGTGTTTTCTGTAAAAAAGAAATCTGGTAAATGGAGAACGGTGACAGATCCAAGGGTTGTCAACAAGGTTATTCAACCTATGGGCCCTCTACAGTCTGGAATTCCTCTGCCTTCTCTGTTACCCAAAGGATGGCCTCTTATAGTTATTGATTTGAAGGATTGCTTCTTCACTATACCTTTACAAGAAAAGGATAGAGAAAATTTGCCTTCACAGCGCCTACTTATAATAATTCTCAGCCTACTAGGAGATACCAGTGGACTGTCCTACCACAGGGAATGCTCAATAGCCTCAGCCTGTGTCAATACTTTTTAAGTCAGACATTGGAAATAATACATAAGCAATTCCCTAAGTCTATAATTTACCATTACATGGATGACATTCTGCTATCTGATTATTCAAATATAGATACTTTAGAAAGAATGTTCGAGGAAGTAAAGACAGTTTTGCCTAAATGGGGATTACAAATTGCTCCTGAAAAGATTCAAAGAGGAGATTCTGTTAATTACCTAGGTTACAGAATAGGTTTACAGAAAACTAGGACACAAAAGGCACAAATTAGGAGAGACTGATTACGGACTCTTAATGACTTTCAAAGATTGTTAGGAGACATTTCCAGTCTACGAACGGCTGTTGGGATAACACCTGACCTAATAATTCATTTGAACAAAACCTTAGATGCTGATAAAGATTTGAATAGTCCCAGAGAATTAACAGCTGAAGCAGAAAAGGAACTGACAATGGTTGAGGAAAATTATAGGAGGCACATGTGGATAGGGTGAATCCAAATCTTAGTTGTATTCTAGTCATATTGCCTTCCATAGTTTCTCCTATAGGAATTTTAATGTAGAGGGAAGATATTATTTTAGAATGGATCTTTTTATCACACAAACCAAGTAAAAAATTAAAAACTTATGTAGAAAAGGTCTCTGAATTAATTATAAAAGGTAAACTGAGATTTTATCAACTAGCAGGTATAGACCCAGCAGAAATTATAGTGCCTTTCACTACTGATAAAATAAAAAAGTTATGGGAAGACAATGAACTATGGCAAAGAGCTTGTGCTAATTTTTGGGGAGAAATTAATAGCAACTATCTCAAAAATGGTAGATTTAACCTTATAAAGAGAACTTCTTGGATTCTTCCTCGAATTGTACATGATTCTCCAATAACTGGAGCCTGTACATTTTGTACTGATGCTAATAAATCAGGGAAGGCAGGTTACAAATCAGACAAATTGAGTAAGGTGGAACAAAGCCCTTATGATTCTGTCCAGAAGGCAGAATTATATGCCATTCTTATGGTGCTAAGGGATTTTAAAGAACCTCTTAATATAGTTACTGATTCACAATATGCAGAAAGAGTTATCTTGCATATTGAAACCACTGAATTTATACCAGATGATACAGAATTGACTTCATTGTTTATACAGGTACAAGACATAATCAGGAATAGGCTTTGCCCTATGTACATAGCACACATCCAATCCCATATGGGTCTGCCAGGGCCTCTAGCACAAGGTAATGCAGAAATTGGTTAATTATTGATTAGAAGTGTGTTGCAGGCCTCAGAATTTCATAAAAAACATCACGTCAATAGCAAAGGTTTAAAGAAAGAGTTTTCTATTACATGACAACAAGCTAAGGAGATTATAAAGAGATGCCCTACTTGCTCTTTATATAACCAAGCACTACTACCTGCAGGGACCAACCTGAAGGGTACTCAAAGGAATGAAATCTGGCAGATGGATGTGTTCCATTTTGCAGAATTTGGAAAATTAAAATATGAACATCACACCATTGACACTTATTCAGGCTTTCAATGGACAACTGCTTTAAGCTCAGAAAAAGCTGATTCAGTAATCATACATTTATTAGAAGTTATGGCCATCATGGGTATAAATAAAATAAATAAATAAAAATAAATAAATAAAAACAGATAATGGTCCAGTTTATGTCTCTAGGAAAATGAAATAGTTTTTTGCTTGCTATAATATTAAGCATGTTACAGATATACCATACAATCCTACAGGCCAAGCAGTTATAGAAAGATCAAATCAAACTATAAAGGATATGTTAAACAAACAGAAAGGGGTGGAAAATGCCCCCAGAAATAGATTACATAATGCCTTATTAACCTTGAATTTTCTTAATGCTAATGAGAAGGGAACAACAGTGGAAGAAAGACATTGGATAATGGAAAAGTCTGCTGAACTAAGTCAACTGGTTTATTTCAAGGATGTGCTGACTTCACAGTGGAAGCCAGGAGATGTGCTGTGTTGGGGAAGGAGTTTTGCTCTTGTTTCCACAGGAGAAGAAAAATTGTGGATACCATCAAAATTAATAAAAGTTCGGTTAGAAGAGGAGAAACCTCTTGGAAAGGAGACATGACAACTCATCCACAATGATGATAATCATACAGGTGGTAAGAAAAACATATAGGATGGGGGCAGGGTTCTGTTCTTGTCTTTGCAGGAAAACACTCATCTTCAAAAAATTCAAGGGACCCTGGATATTTGAATACTGACAGATGGAAATAATTACTACCCTGTATGGATCACCAAGAAAACGGAATAGATTCCGTAAGTAACAATGTTTATATATATATATATTTTGTTTATTTATATTCATAAGTATATAGAGCTGGTTTTGGAGTTTGACTCTGGCTCAGTCCCTCTCTAATTCTAAGCCTGTTGTTAAGAGAAAAACCTGGAGTTTCTGTCTCATGTCAAGAGCCATGATATGGGACAGAAAGAAAAATGAATTTAGAAAACATCTTTGCTTTTCTTCATATCTATTTTTGTCTTTATCATGCCTTTCATTGAATATATATGTCTGTATATGTCTATATAAATAATGTTTAAGTTTTCCACAATGAACAATGAGTTTTTCCTGCAGTGATATTTGAAGTTTCCAGGAAGAAGACGGGGCCCCATAACAACAACTCCACCTGGTTGATATAATGTCCTGATACTGATAGTGCTACTACAAGACCTGTTTCAGGTACCAGCTGCACAAGACGGTTCCTACTTGGTTAGCTGAAATGGTGTACATCTTTTACAACATTCTGGCCACACCTCCACAAAATACTCAGAGACTATTTTCAATTTTACCAGACATTAATCTTGAAATTTAACCATCATTTTACTTTCACAGGATCCCCTAGAAAGAACGTCATCCCCATGACAGGTGGAAGTAATTCTAGAGGACTACGTCCCCTCTCCCAGCACAGTTTGTCCTCAGACTTAGGGACATCATTTAGGGGTTGATTATAGTTGGTATACGGTTGAGGGTTGGGGGAAGAATTTTATAAGCTCAGGGATCTTTTTGACAAAAAAAGGGGGGGAATTGGATGATGGGGTAATAGATTGGTATTTGTAAGCTATTGTTTATAGACAATTTCATTGGATACAAAGTTAAATTATATTGAATATTGTATGCATACATGCTTCTACCTCTGTTTAAAACATTTTTATGTATTGCAGTGTACATTTCTACCTCTGATTAAGATACTTATATATTGTTTATGTATTGATATATATTTACCATATTGCAGTGTACATTTCTACCTCTGATCAAGATACTTATACATTGTTTACATTTGGAGGTCAATGTTCTCATTTATTGCACAGTTGTTTATTGTCTTAGTCTTTAAGTTAGATGGGCATTAAGAATTGTAGATCAATAGTTATCTATGTTTGTCATATTTATAGTTAGACTAATCAGGTTCTTTAGATACATAGAGATTATATTCTGTATAAATAGATAATCTTCAACCTCTTCAAAGAACTGTAGAAAATGGTACTTAATCTAACTTGGAGTTCTGTGGTAGCGAGACACAATCATTCTTGGCAACACCGATCTACTCCCAAGAGATTGTTGAGCAACAAAGACACTCCACTGGGAGCTTGTCTTCTTCTTGGCAAAACTGGCCTCTGGGCAAGGAACTGCCCATACCTCAACTACTGACAAAATACATAGTATCCAAAAATGGATAAACAGAACTGTCAAATCTTGCCAAGACAGGGTAAGACAGTTTTAAAAAATTTCTTACCTTTAAAAATAATCTGTCAGTTATTCTAGGCCTTAGCCAAGGTTGGTTGCTTCAACGCTGCAAATGTGACTTTGGGTGATTGCCCAGGTAGCCAGTTGTCTCTGTGATTTGTTGCATGTTTTGAAAGTTGTTTGATTGTACTTTCTAATTACTCAGGTAACATTATTTTCCTTCTTGGATCTTCAATGGGGTTGAAGACTAGATAAATGTAGTTACTTTCCTCTCATGACTTGGCCAAGTTATTTATTATACAAGACTCAAGCTAGTTAGAATAGGATATTTGTTGTATTGTTTATAATTTTGTAGTAGGTTTAGAACTCTCTTACTTAAACAAAAGGGGGAGGTGCTGCTGGAGCTCCTTCTGCTCCTTCAGCCAATAGCCTTTGAGATACCAGCCCACTGGGGCGTGGTCTCTTTCTCTCTAAAAAGCAGAGGCATCCCTCCTCTCGCTCTCTTGCTTCAGACCCTCTCGGCGACTAGACTCCTTTCCTGGTTGTGTAGAGGGCTGTTGTCTAGGATGGTGTTCTGTAAGTTTATTCCTTTAAATAAATAACCCTTTTATCAATAATAATTGGTGTGGGATTGTTTTGTGCATTAGAACTCATCCAAGGCAACTGCTTTGTGGTGGCCATACGAGGGTTCCCCAGAGAGTAGCCCTTCTGCCTCATGCCAAGGCCGCTCTGCCCCTCTGCCTCTCTCTCCCTCAGGTGTGCAGAACATGTTGATAAGTCATTCCTACAGCATTATTCACTCTGTTCTGTCTGCTCTTCCTGGGGATTTAACTAGAAGGGAACAAGGGAAGCCAAGAGATGGGGAAGCTCTCTTGAGTCCAGGCAAGGCCGCAGGCATTCCCAGCCCTGAACACCTTGTCATGAATAGTCACCGGAAACCCGCTAGATGCTGAACATAACTAAATGTGGAAAGTAACTGTTGGGAAATGACCATGCTGTCACCAGGGTTCTGCCTCTCAGGAGCTCTGGCCATGGAGACAAACAATGAATGCTTAGGTGACCTGTGCCTGTCTCCGGCCAGTGAGGGGATGCAGTGGATAAAAGTGTTTGTTCCCAAGCCTGACAGCATGGCATCCCCAGTGGAAGGAACTGAAACTCCTGAAAGTGGGCCTCCCCTTTCCACAAATGTGCTAAGGCATGTCCTGGACCACACCAACAACCAGAAACCCACACACCTACCCAAACACACACCCACACACCCATATACATATCCAAACACTCACACACCTACCCATACACACACATACACTCATACACATACACCCATACACACAAATATACACATGCACACACCCCCATGTACACACAGACACACCCATACACACATACATACACTCATACACACATGCACACATACACACATACATATACACACACATATATACACCCCCACACAGCCCATGTACACACACAGACACACCCATACATACATCCATACACACACATACACACACACACTCAAACTCTCAATAAATGTAATTAAAAATATAAAGAGTTTCAAAATGTTCCTCTTTTCTCCTAGGAGGTCTTCCCTTGTTACACCCAAGTGCCAAGGTAAGGCTACAGAACGGAATTGCTGTGTGAGCTGTGGCCTGGGGGGTGACTCCAAGCGAACACGGAAACAGTGCCAAGCCTGGAGCGGTGAGGGTCCACAATGGTGCTGTCAGACTGAGCCATGGTCAGGGTCACAGGCCTCCTCGAGAGCAATTTCCCCGGGGAACCACAACTACAAGCAGACGTGTCCCCGGGGAACCACGACTACAGAACAAGCAGACGTGTCCGTGGGAGAGCCAGCCAAAACCCTGCCGGCTCTGAGAACACCGCCTTCCTAGTCTTTGCCAGCCGTCACACTGGCATTATAGTAAGCACTTACTTGTGGACAAGGCATGAGCAAGCTCAATTTAGCCCTTCCCACTACCCCAGAAATCTGTTCTGTGTGTGCACCCATCTTACACAGGAGGAAGGAGCCTTAGCCATCGAAATAATTTCACCAACACTGCAGCAAATAAGTACAGAGCCCACCATAGCCCAGGGAATGACTAAACCTCACATCCTTAACCATGGCTGACGAGAACACTGTGAGACACAGTTGTCCACGAGTGACTGTGTGATTTTACTTTGGTGGCCTCAGGACCTTGCTCACCAGAATCACTTACTTTTGCCGAATCTTTTCGTAAGCTGAAAAGAAAGTTTACCATCTGTCTACAGTTAACTCAATGCTGTTTGGAAGGAGGGCTCTCAGCCCTCACTAAGTCTAGCCCTGGTAAGTTATTCCTGGCCCCAGGTGGCACCGCACACAGCTTTCTCCTTTCCACAGAAGATCCACCTTTTGCCTCCTTCAGATGGCGGCGCACCAGTTCTGTGCTTATGTTTCTATGTAGTAATGAGGGGCTCGGGCTGCGTTCCCGGCACCGGGCCCCTTGTGCCATCCGGCTCCCAGTGCGTACCCGAAATAATTACACGGAAACTGTATTCATTTAAATACTGCCTGGCCCATTAGCTCTAGCCTCTTATTGGCTAACTCTCACATATTTGTTTAACCCATTTCTAATAATCTGTGTGTCGCCACTAGTCGTGGCTTACCGGGAAAGATTCAGCATCTGTGTCCTGGGAGCTTCATGGCGGGCGGCTCTCTCTGACTCTGTCCCCTTCCCAGCATTCTGTTCTCTTTATCCTGTCTATCTAAGTCCTGCCCTATCAGAAGGCCAAGGCAGTTTCTTTATTAACCAATAAAAGCAATCCAAATACAGAAGGACCCTCCTACACCATTTCTAACCTTGGGAACTGGCGTTTTTGTCAACCATGAGGGACAAGCAGACTGTAAATCAATGGTTCTCACCTTCCTAATGCTGCAAACTTTTAATATGGTTCCTCCTGTGGTGGCGACCTCCGGTCATAAAGTTATTTTTGCTATTACTTCATAGCTGTAATTTTGCAGCTGTTATGAGTCTTAATACAAATACCCCAAAGGGGTCGCAACCCACAGGTTAAGAACCAATGTTCTAACCAAACATAGGCAAGTTTTACTAAGAGCCTTGTGCTAGTTAGTGCCTGTGTTCAGCTCTACTATGGGGTACATCTGAAATGTTTTACTGCCTCCCAGCTTGGGATTCTTTTTTTTTTTTTTTTTTTTTTTTGGTTTTTTGAGACAGGGTTTCTCTGTGGCTTTGGAGCCTGTCCTGGAACTAGTTCTTGTAGACCAGGCTGGCCTCGAACTCACAGAGATCCACCTGCCTCTGCCTCCCGAGTGCTGGGCCAGCTTGGGATTCTTGAGAAGAGCTTGAAACCTTCAGGCATTAGGACCTGGTGGGAGGCCCTCCCTCACAAGCTCCGGAGTTTGCCCCCCAGCTGGTAGTGCTGATGTGAGAGATGATGCTATCTCCAGGGAATGGACCCAGCTGTTACAGGTAGGCTGCTGGGAGCTGAGCAGAATTGTTGGCTCTTCTTGATCTACCAGCGACGCCCCAGGCTTCCACAGCCAATGCCTTCATTGTGAGCCAAGATTAATCCTCATTCCCCCTCCGAGTTGCTTCCATTAGATATTTTGCACACATAGATGCAACAGTAACTTACACATGGGCTCATGGAAGGTAGAGTGTGCTCTCAGAGAGTCTCTTCCTCATTCCTTTCCTTCCTGGGCATGTGGTGATCAGTTTGACTCCACAGTGATGCCCCACTCTGCCACAGGCCCAAAGCAGCAGGACTAACTAAATGTGAACAGGAACTTCCAGAAACGTAAGCCAAAATAAACCTTTCTCTTTGTAAGTTGATTATCTCAGCTTTTTGCTATAATTAACAAACACAAGCCCCAAGCAATAAGCCTCCTCCAAACAGGTATTTGAAGGAATTAGGGGGCCTTGTTTGCTTCTGTCACAAAGAATCTGGCAGTTGGAGATCCAGAATGAGGACAGTGACCCACAGTGTAGCAGACACTCAGAATCCTTACATATTTCTGCTTATTCTTCCGTAAACAGCCACTGGTCCCTGCGAACACTAGAAAGCTGCGAGAGCTCCAGCCATCACATCTAAGTCCCAGACACAAGAGTGAGAAGACCAAGGTCTAAACAGTACGCCTCATAAACTGACCCCCATGCACACAAAAGGGAGTTTGTCTGGGAAGTTCCACATGTCTTCTACATATATCACCAAACAAAATTCCATCATGCCTAACAGCCAAGGAAGCTAGAAAATCTGAGGCTGTTGTGGTATTTTTTTCTTTTCTTTTAATTGTTTGTATTGAGCTATGTTTTTCTCTGCTCCCCTTTCTTCCTCTCCCCTTCCCTTCTACCCTCTTCCATGGTCCCCATGCTCCAAATTTATTCAGGAGATCTTGTCTTTTTTTTACTTTTCATGTAGATTAGATCCATGTATATCTCTCTGAGGGTCCTCTTTATTGCCTGGGTTCTCTGGGATTGTGAATTGTGGGCTAATTTTTCTTTGCTTTATGTCTAAAAGTCACTTATGAGTGAATACTCAAGATATTTGTCTTTCTCGGTCTGGGTTACCTCACTCAAAATGTTTTTTTCTGCTGTGTGGTACTGCATTTTGTAAATGTACCACATTTTTCTTATCCATTCTTTGATTGAGGGGCATTTAGGTTGTTTCCAAGTTCTGGCTATGACAAACAATGCTGCAATGAACATAGTTGAGCACATGTCCTTGTGATACAACTGAGCATCCTTTGGTCTATACCTAAAAGTGGAATTGCTGGGTCTTGAAGTAAGTTGTTTCCTAATTTTCTGAGAAATCGCCATACTTATATCCAAAGGGGCTGTACCAGTTTGAACTCCCACCAACAATGCGGGAGTGTTCCCTTTACCCCACAACCTCTCCAGCATAAGTTGTCATCAGTGTTTTTTGTGCTTGGCCATTCTTACAGGTGTGTAAGATGGAATCTCAGCGTTGTTTTGATTTGCATTCTTCTGATGGCTAAGAATGTTGAGCATTTCCTTAAGTGTCTGTCAGCCATTTAAAACCCTTTGTTGAGAGTTCTCTGCTTAGGTTTATACCCCATTTTTAAAATTAGATTACTTGCTGTTTTGATGACCAATTCCTTGAGTTCTTTGTATATTTTGGAGATCAGCCCTCTGTCTGATGTGGGGTTGGTGAAGATCTTTTCCCATTCCGTAGGCTGCCGTTTTGTCTTGTTGACCGTGTCCTCTGCTTTACAGAAGCTTATAGATGCCCTGGCCGAGGACCCAGGTTTGGGTCCTAGTGCTCACGTCAGGAGCTTACAGCTGCCTGTGACTCCAATTCCAAAGAATTCTAGACACTCTTCTGGCTTCTGTGGCCACCAGACATGCACATGGTGCACAGACAGACAGACAGACACACAAACACACGGTGCACACACACCCCACTCCATATGATTAAAAAAAAAACCCTCCCTTCATCTCCTCACCCTCATTCTCTCTAAAACATAAAAGAAAGGAAACAAGAATAAATGCTTTAATTACAGAGAATGATTAAGGATTTATCCCCAGTCAACAGTGAGCCTGGAATTTCCTCTTTATACTCTTTCCTGTTCCTGACCCTCTCCTGGCTCTCTGCTCCGCCCTTGAGTACACAGTCTTCTAACATCCAGACCGTGGGACGCGAGGGAAAGCAGTTCTGACTTGTAAAGTTCTGACCTTGTAAAGTTAGCAGACAGAAAGGGGGACTCTCGTTTTAAAGGGCACCTCCATCCTAACCGCCATCAAAGCTTCATCTGCCTTTGAATTAGAGGTTAAACCCTCAAACCATGGCTTTCATGGTCCTGCCAAGGGCTTAGCATATAGACTCTGTGGTTTTGATAATTCAGCTATTTCAAGATGGAGTATTTTACTGAGCTTAGCAGAAAACTTGGAGTTGCAAACCAACCAACCAAACAAACAAACAAACAAAAAAACCCTTTGAAATCATTCGTTCATGCATTCATTCGATTGTTAGTTGGTTCATTCATTTTACTGAAGCAGCAGCATTTTCTCCTTCCAGGGAATAGTTCAGGCAGCAATACTTGCCACCTCCTCTGAAGCTTGTGAGCTCTGTCATATGGGAAAGAAGCGGGCATCCACGTGCAGTCCAGAGAGACCAGAGTGCGCACATTCATAGTCTTGACCGCACAAAACTGGGGCCGCCATGGTACCGCACAAAGAGAGTCAAGGCAAGAGTGGTGCAGTTTCTTGGAAAACGTAAAATCTGGGTCCTGAAAGACCACCCTGCAGGGGCGTGGGAGCACACCCGCAGGTCAAGCCTCACTTAAAACCGACTGGACCATGTTAGTATTCACCTTGACAATAAAAGCATGAGTAGTAGGTCACGGATAAACTCAACTTCAAAGAAAAAACCCCCAACTAGCAATCAAGCCTTCCCTGCACCCAGAGAGAACACACCAACCAACCAGGAAGAAGAAATCCAGGTGACCCTAGTCTAGTAGAGCAGCAATGTCAATGTCAGACACTAGGTGGCGATGTTAGCTGAAGGAAAAAAGCACATAAATCTGCTGAGTAAACAACAGGAAATCAATTTTATAGAGGGCGCAGGGTGGGGGGACGTTGAGGGCACAATATACTTTTAATTGTATCCTTTCTTTACAACAAGCAATAAAACTATCTTTTGTTAGCGGTGAATATCTTGTTACAACAAAGGTGGATTGGAATTACTAGAGGGAGAGAGCCCTGGTCTTTGTAGTCAAACTCTTCCGTCAGGGCCAGCAACAGCCTTGCACCCAGACGCCTGTGTGTGTTCAACCAACTCCCGGCAACATTGACTACCACACCACTCCACAGTCCACAGTCTCGGAGGAGGAACTCCCAAAGTGGGAGTGACTGACAACCTTAACCCCTCAAATTGCCAAGGCTGGACCTTGATACGAATGGCTGCCTCTCCCTCCAGCGGGGATAGGATACAAAGAAAGCTAAGCTCCTAGAATATATGAAGTCACAACAATGCCAGATATCAGCAACAAAATTTCAAAGGCAACAACAAACTTAAGGCGGGAGCTGGCCTCTCAAAGACACCCTCTCATTAGCGCAAGAATTAGCACAAGGCAGGCAGAAGAGAAAGAAGGAGACAAGAGCCAGCCAGCTCTGAGGCAGCACAAGTATCAACAGCGTTTATTGAGATATTCAGGAGTTCTGAAAACGCTGGTGAAAAGTAAGGAGGATAGCTCTCTGAGAGCTGAAAGTACTTCTGGGAAAGAAAGGGTTCAGTCACATCTGGTTTCCACTGCTCACAGAAACAGCCGGGACCTGTGACGAAGCTTTCACGGGTCCATGGAGAAAACGAAACAAGGTCTGTGTGAAAAGAGCAGCACGGGGAGGAAGAGATGGCTCGGCCGTCAAGAGTGCTTACTGCTTTCTCAGAGGATGTGGGTTCAGCCCCAGCACCCACATCAGGTGGCTTACAACTCTTCCCCAATTCCAGGGAAGCCAATGGCCTCTTCAGCACCTACCTGTGCTGGTGTATATAAACTTAGACACACACACATGCAAACAAATAAATGAATGAATATTTCAAAGTGCAACAACTTAATTTTTTTTTGTTCTTAGATTTTGGCTCAAGCTTTACTATACAGCCAAGGATGGCCACAAACTTAGGACCCTCCGGCCTCTGTCTCTCGAGTGCTGGGATATCAGGCATTCACCACAATACCCACCTCATGAGGTTCTGGGGGTCGAACTCAGGTCTTTGCACATGCTGGCTGGGCAAACTCTTTACCAAGTGAGCTTTATGCCCAACCTTAGAGAGCTTATTTTTATTTTCACATTAATCTCTCCTTCCTTGTTACAACAGAAAGTCCTTTTTTAAAAAAACAAACAAAAAACCGCCTTCTTCTATGGCATGGTCAGGCAGAACTGTATGTGTGTTTGGTTGATTGTTAGGAACTTGTGATCAATCTTGGCTGTCAACTTGACTGGATTTGAAACTGACTGGGAGACACACCTCAAGATTGTGTTTCCAGGGATCTTTAACTGAGGAGGAAGGCCATCTTTGAACAGGGTAGCACCATCTCATAGACTGGTGTCCAGCCTGAATAAAAATGGGGACAGGAGAGACTGAGCCAAGTACCTGCATTCAGTGCTCTTTGCTTCTTTCCGTAGTACACGGCAAGCTAGCCACCTGATGTTCCCACCATTGTGGCTTCTCAGCCATGAAGGACTGTGTCCCCTCAAACCACGACACAAGAGAAACCCTTCTTCCAGGTTGCTTTTGTTACAATAAATAGAGGGGTCATTAATATTGATAATAATTATATTAATTATGCAATATTGAAACCAATTAATTATTAATAATAATAGAGCTTGCTTGGTAAACCGTAAGCTAGCGTTATTATGTGTATTATATTGAAATATTCCTTCTCTGGGTAATATAAAAGTCTGGGAAATAGAATACTCAAACAGTCCACTGATGTCATTGGCCCTATTCATGCATCGAATGTCTGTAGTGTCCCTCCAGTGGCCGCGCTTTTCACTGACCACTGTGGCCAGGAGTTAGCAAGACACTAACTTCTAGAACTATCCAGCAGGAAAGTTCAGGGAAAGCAAGAGTCTAAGGAACACTGTGCAAAGGGAAGGGTGTGTTCAAGATGACATTATAGTATGCTTGGAGCTGTGCGTATGATACTTTTTGACATTTTATATAAAATTTATTACTTTATATAAAATCTAGCTTGGATGAACAGGGTGCATCTTTCCCATAAAACTCAACTATGAGCGTCTGTCACTATTGAGTTGCTTTTATAATAGAAGAAAAAAACAGAAACAAAAGCCACATACCCATCTCCAACTGAGCCAGTGTGTAGAGCCGTTTCCGCCCCAGACATGTGGCTGGCTCGCTCTATATAATGTACCATAAAAAGAATCTGCAAGGATCGGGCCTCAGACGCTGTCACAGGCAATAGTTCATAAGCATCTTGGAGAAAGATAAATCAGTCTTACAAAAGGAATTATTTATTACCCAGTGCTAGAAGGAGGAACAGTCTAAAGAACCCATGAAGAACAGAGCTGGTCACTTTGACTCTCGTGTGACACTCCTCACCTCCTGCACGTAGAGCTCATCCAAACTCCTGTCAGGTTTCCCCATCTTGACAGTTAAATCAGAACGAGGGCTTTAGGTACAGAAAAGTTAATAGGACCTGCCCCAACTTGGGCTGGTTTCCATGGTGATGCGCTGAGTACTTGCCGGTCCTTAAGACAAGCAATGTGAATAATTAAATTATTAAAATGCACTTATTTGCTTAGAATGAGGAGATAGGACACACGCAGAAGAAAAAAATTAAAAGCTCTCTCTCACACGCACACCTGTGTGCACAGAGAGGAGGGAAGGAAGAAGGGAGAGAGAGAGAGAGCGCTAGAAATCGCATCCCTCTACTACCCTGAGACTATTAGAAGTGTAGATAAGAGAATTATTCTAACACATTTCCAGGAGCCTGGCTTTACAAGATGTTTAGGTCCCACAGGGGCAGTGTTTCAGGCCATGACCGGCTTCTTCAGTCCTCTCACTGAGACTTGCGTCGTCATCACCGTGCGCCTCTATGCCTTATTTTACGTTTTAAATCCACTCCAAATTCACAATCTTTCCTTTGCTTTTGATCTATCTAGATACCTTTGTCCCTCTGGTCCAGTGTGAGAAGTCAGTGCTGTGACTAAAAGATGCACGGTATCCTCTACCGCACGGTATCCTCCAGCCCTTGTCCCCTCTGCTGGGCTCCACAGGTCAACTTTACTCCGGTCTATAGTGCTGCCTGTGCCATCTGTGTGGCATCCTGCCTCCACATCCGACTTGTTAACCTTACACAGTCAGGTTCCCATGCTTTCTTTCTGCCTGGGTTCTCTCGTGAGTGGATCAGTTCCCCGATTCTCTCTCTGTCCTTCCATCCACAACTTCCTGAGGGCCAACCACTCTGAGGAAGTCCTTGTGTAGCTCTCTTTGATGACCATCATTGGAACAGCCCTCAGGGCCAGGGAAAGGTCCAGCAGCAGGACTGAATATGACTCACTTTCCACTTTCCTTCCTTCCTCTCTCCCTCCATCCCTTTCTCCTTTCCTTTCTGTGTAAATTCAACATTAGGTCTCAAATCGAAGCCCTCGTTTCACGGTGTGCCATCTTCATGGATGCACACAAGCCGTTCTTTTGATGTGCCTATGCATTATTTATTTATTGTGAGGCCTGCATCGGAGGACTTCCAGTGGACACCCACCCTGTTACCCCACACACTCCCTTCTGCCTCTCATGCCTTAAATCACCTTCCTCTTCCAAGGACTCTTCCTGTTGCTCTATGTATCACAAGGCCTGTGTTCATCTACTTTATAATATTCCCTGCCATGTGGTGTTGTATCTATTTTTCCATTCTGAAAGCAGGGGGCTCTACCTCTTTCTAAAGAAATGAACATCTTTTTATTTAAAAAAATATTTATTTGTCATTTTGTATGTGCATATGTGTGTGCTTATCTGAAGTGATGTGCACCATGTGTGTGGGGTCACAAAAGAGCATAGGATCCCCCTGGAATGGGAGTTACAGGCAATAGTGGATCATTATTTGGGTGACTCTGGGTAACAGCCTTAACTGCTGGGCTATCTCTTCAGGCTAGGGATGGACATCTTCATATGTGATCCCTCAAAGACTTATGGGAGACTACCCCAGGGATGGAGACCCAGATGGCCTACCCATAACCACCTTTGAATTCTCTAGTAGAACAGCTGGGTCATAGGAGTTCAATATTCTGGATCTAACGTGATGGAACCAGTAGTGACTGTCCACACCAGCTGCAATCCATATCCTCAACGCGGGAGCCTGGGGGTCCACATACTCCCGTTTTGTTCTGGGCATGCGTTCAGCTTTGTGATCTGTACTGATGTCATAGGTATGTCATTACGACTTTTGTTTTCATCTGCATTTCTTGTAAACTTGGGTTGTCTGAGGATTTAATCCTAGGCTTGGCATCATGTTCTCCTCCCTCTGCTTATGAAGTGATTTTCCTTTGAGGACATTCCCGTTAGAACTCCTGAGTCTCTATAGGTTCTCTGCTACCTTGGTCCTCGATTGTTTTCACTAAACAGAAAACTTTGGCATCATTCAGTCCATCAATTTGAGCCTCATGCTTTCTATTTGAAAAAGTTTTGTTTAAGAAGTCTGCTCTCCTGATGGAAGCAGATGCAGAGATCCACAGCTAAGCATTGGGCGGAGGTCCCAGAGACCAGTCTAAGAGAAGAAGGAGGGATTATATGGGTCAAGATCATGATGGGGAAACTCACAGAGACAGCTGCTGGGGGGGGGTGCTCACTAACTCTGGACTGGCAACTGGGGAACCTGCATCAGACTGAACTAGATCCTATGAATGTGGGTGACAGTTCTGTGGCTTGGGCAGTCTGTGGGGGCACTGGCAGTGGGACCAGGATTTATCCCTAGTGAATGAACTGGCTTTTTGGAGCCCACTCCCTATGGTAGGACACCTTGCTCAGCCTCAACACAGGAGAGAAGGGCTTGGTCCTGCCTCACCTTGACATGCTAGACTTTGTTGACTTCTCGTGGGAGATCTTACCCTTTCTGAGGAATATATGAGGAATTGAGTCTGGGGGAGGCAGGCGGGGAGGGAGGGGGACTGTGGTTGGTATGTAAAATGAAAAAAAAAACTTTTAAATGAGATGTCTGTTCTCATCTCAGAATCACAAAAATTGTCTGCATATCTTTAACTAACTTAGCGCTTTAGCGTTCATACATTCAGGTGTTGCTCAAGATGGTCATAGGAATACAACCAGTAGAGTTAATCATTCCTGATGAAAGAATAAACAGGCCAAGAAACACAGCTGGGAGAGAAATCTGCATTCTTCCTCATACCACGTGGGTGGACAGACTTCCAGTCAGACTGCTGTATACGGCACAAGGACACACAGCCACATACATTCAAGAAAGATAAATGGAAAGCAAATGTCTATCTAGAGAAATGGTTGTGTTAGTAATATTCTCCTGGGACCTGCGTGTTATTAAACACACTTGAAAACACACACACACACACACACACACACACACACACACACAGCCCAATGTTCCCAAAGGAAAGCTTTATATATATTAAATTGTCATCATCATACATTTATTCAACGCATACTGATGTCAGGTATGTTCCAGAGGCAGATGGTGCTATTGCCCTCTTGAAACTTTCGTTCTTTGTGGGGGGTGGGGGCAGGCTCTGAGAAGACGGGCAAGAGATCTCTATCCCTTCTGGTAGCCCCAGGATGTGTTTAGACTCCACTCTGGAGGGTTCCATCAAGCATCTTCTAAGATGTCTTAGTGGAAACGGGCGGTGGTGGCACACACCATTAATCCCTGCACTCGGGGGACAGAAGCAGGTGGATCTCTGTGAGTTCGAGGCCAACCTGGTCTATAAGAGCTAGTTCCAGGACAGCTAGGGCTGTTACACAGAGAAACCCTGTCTTGAAACCTCCCCCCAAAAAGATATCAAAGGGGTCATGAGTTTCTTTAACGTGTATTCAGCATGGAAAGTTTTTCCTTCACCCTCAGTTATGACAGATGATAGTTTTTCTGGGTATAGTAGTCTTGATTGCTCACTGCTATCTTTCAGAATTTGGGGATGCACAAGTCCAAGTTTTACACGTTCTGTTGAGAAATCTGCGGTTACTCTGATGGAGCTGCCTTTACATGTGACTGGGCATCTCTCTCCTGATGATTCCAATATACATTCTTTTCCAGTGTGCTGAGGGGATTACAAGAGCATATTCTTTATTTTAGGAGGAAACAGGAAAAAAACATTTAATAAAATGTAGTAAACGTGATTAAAAAATAAGAACTTTTAAATTCATGTAGAAAGTTACGTTAGTTAACTTCTTCTAAATACCTTTTATTGGAGCTGCAACATTCCGTGTGTGTGTGTGTGTGTGTGTGTGTGTGTGTGTGTGTGTGTGTGTGTGTGTGTGTGAATATTGAACGAGTACAATCCACTCGAGATTATGAACTCTCTGGGCCCCATTCAAACAAGGTTCAAGGATATGAACAGAAAGCCTGTGGACGCTTTCCCCGTGGCTCTTTCTGTCTGTCCCTCAGTCTGCCTTTCTGTCTGTCTCTCAGTCTGCTAGGGAAGGGGCTTCAGTTTTGAAACCAAGGCTGGAGCACACTTTTCTTGTCACCTGGTGCCCAAGCCTTCCTTGGGTGGCTGTTAAGGAGTGTTTCCACCTGTGGCCCAAGCCCAGCTATCCGGATTCTTTGCAGGCTACAGCCTCTGGGTTCCAGAAATTTCTCTGGAGATAAGCATGCTAAGTAGAATGAGCTGTACTTATAAAATGATGAAAACGATTTTGCTGCACAGTGTATGGGCAACATTCTAGAGACGCTTGCCTGGCTAGTCAAACACTTCCCCCTGGATTCTGCCAAGCTTTTCAGAAATTTAATTAAAAATGGCTTTGATGGTGTGTATCCAAGGGAAACCAAGTCCTGGGGTTAACTAAGGAAGAAATGAGTACTTAGGCCGACTGCTAAGATGGACAAGGAGAACACAGCAGTGCTTTGAGATGCTGGAACGGTGCGTGCCAAAATACAACCAACGGCCTAAAGGATTTGTCAAGAAATGCATTTCTTTGAAGCACAGAAAATGAAATAATAAAAATGAAAACATTTCATCCACTGTAACTTTTTTTTTTGAGGCAGGGGGTGATGGTTGGTTTTCCTGACTTGACATAAACCTAGAATTACCTGGGGAGAGGGGCATCTTAGTTGAAAAATAATACCTCCATAAGACTGGCCTATAGGTAAGTCTGTGGGGGTATTTTCTTGGTTTCATGATTTATGTGGGAGGCCTGAGCCCACTCTGAGTGGTGGCAGCCCTGGCCAGGTGGTTCCGAGTTGTAGAAAGTCGTCTGAGAAAACCGTGGGGAACAAGCTAGTCAGGTGTGATCCTTCACGGCCTCCGCTTCAGTTTCTGCCTCCAGGTTCTTGCCTTGAGTTTCTGGCCTGACTTCCCTTAAGGCTGGAATGTGAGCTGAGAGTTGCAAGATGAAACAATCCCTTTCCTCCCCAAGCTGCATTTGGTCGTGGCATTTTATCACAGAACTATTAACCTTAACCGAGACACAGGTCTCCCAGGCTGGTCTTGAACCTTTGGCAGTCTTCCTGTCTCAGCCTCCTGAGGGTTTCTAGGCACACACTGCCACATCCACTCAACACAACTTTTTAAGGGGAGCCCCTCAAATGTTCCCTAACATTGCTGATGTCTACAGTCACCCATGTTAAGCATTCTGTGACCCACATTTCAGTAAGAATAGTTGTTTAAATAAATTTTATTTATGCGCTTCAATCAATTCCCACACCGTTCTTCATAGTGTCTCTGTGAATTGCCCTGGACTCTAATTGTGTCTTGGGAAAAAGAGCACAGCTTGTGCTCAACCTTTTCAATTAGCATCAAGTTTGGCAGGGGTTTAATCCTTCTGTGGGTCAATTTGTGATACTATAAAATGGAGCGAGGGCTATTAGGTTGCTGTGAGGGCTGGATGAGCTCATACAGGGGAGCGTTTGCCAATCACCATCTGGTGTGAATAAGGCCTGGCCGGGGGCGGGGGAGGGGAGGCGAGTCAGAAGCAAAGTTTTAAGGGGCACCGAGAAATTCAGCATCAAAATAACATTTCAATAATAATAAAACTAATAACAAAAATAGGTATGACTGACAAAGTGCTCGGAGCATTAGCTCTGGACCTGAGAATGGGACAGTTCCCATCCCGTGTTTGATAAAGGAACAAAGCAAACCCTGGGGCCCCAGCCTCTCGCTGTCACCTGTTTCCCAGCAGCTGGCTGCAGACCTGGGTTGCTCTGCCTCTGCCTCCTCACTACCCAGCCAGAAGCGGTTTTCTCCCTGCCCTTCCCTTCCACCTTTCTTTTTCACATATCCCGCTTGTCCTGTAGGGGGCGCCATAGTTCTTTGGTTCGGTGGAAGAGTGTTTAAACTCAGCCGTCCTGATGCTAGCATTTTTGACTGCTCCAAATACTGTCTCTTTCTGAGAGTGATGTGCCCCTGCAAAAGCCACAGCCCCTGAGGTGAGCTGCTCTTGAGCCATCTGGTCAGGAGGCAAGCCCACACACAGAACCTTCAGATATCAAAGAAACAAAAAGGCAACCAGTGTTTAAATGTGAGCTATATGAAGCAAGGTTAGAAGTCCAGAAAATGTGTTCTTGACAGAGAACGTCTTCAGAGTTTTCTCTTCTGCTGTAAACATGGGGACCAATTGCCTTGTTATTCCCATCATCAAACCTCTGTGTTTACAGTGCTAACTACAGTTAACTGGCTGCTTACCATATCTGCTGCTTAACATACAGGATTGCATTCAGTCCATACAATATCCGTTGTAGACGGGAGCTATTAGCTCACCCCCAATCAGGAAACAATATTGGGAGGATCTTATAACTAGGAATAACCCTTACCCATTTGTCCATTCAATTGTTTTTCTGTTGTTTGTTTGTTACAACCACCATGGCTCTATGCATCTCTAGATGCTTAAACAGTTGAGTGTTAGGGACTGGATGTTTAAGTCCCCCCAGGTTTCATCATGAAATGTAATCCCTTAAACAACAGTGTTGGAAGGTGGGGAGAAGGCCACAAGAGCTCCACTTTGTGAGTGTGTGCAATAATTCCTTATGGAAGGCCCCCTTAGTCCCTTCTGATGAATGAAGACACAGACTCCTTCCCTTTGGAAGAAGCAGTCGGGGTTAACGATGCTGTCTTGGACTCTAAGGCAGAGCCTGTACTAGACACCAGACCCATTGGCCTTGATGGTGGGCTTCTGGCCTCAAAAGCTGAGACATAAATCTCTGTGGTTTGTCAATTACTTAGAGTATCTAGCTACACAAATAGACTAAGGTTGTTGAGCTAAACAGAAGACCGATCCATAAATGATACATAGAAGCTCACAGAATGCCACATAGATGTGGCTATTGCCCGCAGGAAAAAAGCCAGAGTCATCACAGATCAAGTCTTACAGGAGAGCTGTTGGCATTGACTCCACTACCCAGGGCTCCGGAGAATGCCAACAGTACTTCAGCCACCAGACCCTCCGGGTCACTTTCCCCAGTTGTTCCTGTCACCAGAGACCCTCTTTCATGTTCTTTCTGCTTTGTGTCACAGCTCTTCTCCTGACACTTCAGCTGATGCATTTGTCTGGAAAAATGTGTGTTGTCTGTCACACTCAACTATAGGGAGTGAAGGAGTACGGGGTCTATAGCATCTATGTCATCTGACTCTTTCACAGGACTCACTTCCAAACAAGAGCAGGAACAGCAGGTGACGGTACATCCAAAAGAATGACAGTGACTGTCATTACTCTTCCCCTTCAATCACTTACACCCTGACAGAAGGGAAGATGCACACAGATGACCATGGTACATAAGAAATGCTGGCAAAATAACCCGAATAGAATGCCTCTTAGCCAGAGGAGAACGCTTCCTCATAGGGTGAGGTCCATTCTGGCTGGAGACAGCATGGCTTTAAAGAAGACATCAGGTCTGGAGAGATGACAGTCAGTAAAGTGCTTGCTAGGTAAGCATGAGGACCTGAGTTAGGATCCCCAGCACCCACAGAAAGACTAGACTCAATAGCACCCCATCTTTAAGTCTAGTGTCCAAGAAATAGAGGTAGGTGGATTCCTGGAGCACCCTGGTCAGCCATGCTAGCCAATGAGCTCCAGATTCAGTGAGAGATTCTTGCCTCAAAGAAGCATACAACTTAGAGAACAGCTGAAGAAGACACAGGACAGAGACCTCCTGCCTCCACAGGCATGCACACATACATCATATGGGTGTAAACGAATGCTACACAGATGCACATATCCTACATACTAAGGAAGGCACCACACTCCAATGGGATCTCAATGAATGGTAGAATTTGCAAAGGCAATTAAGAACAATTGAGAGACGGGGACACAGAGACTCATTTAGAAGATGCACTGCCCGTGGTAAGCGATGAGCACTTGCTGCTGACGAGAAAGAATGGGTGGTCTGCTTACAGTGTGAGATCACAGCGCTGTGGCCGAGGCTGTGACAAAGACACGGGGAAGGAGGGCCAGGTCAGTGCTCAACAGTTACACTTCTGTCATAAGGAGGCTGCTTGTTTGTTTCCTGGCCGCCCAGACCCCGAAATAACCACACAGAAACTGTACTAATTAAATCACTGCTTGGCCTATTAGCTCTAGCTTCTTATTGGCTAGCTCTTACATCTTAATTTAACCCATTTCTCTTATTTTATATTTTACCATGAGGCTTGGGGCCTACCAGTAAGGTTCCAGCTGGCAGCTCGTGTCTTTCCCCTCTGGCGGCTCCATGGCGTCTCCTGACTCTGCCTTTCCTCCCAGCATTCAGTTTAGTTTGCCCCACCTAGCTCTACTCTGCCCTATCACCAGCCAAGGCAATTTCTTTATTCATTAACCAATAAAAGCAGCACATAGACAGAAGGACCTCCCACACCACACTTCCTCACGGCTGTCTGGGGATTTGTCTCTTCCTCAGACAGGAGCTCTTGTGAGACAGGGATCATGTCTGGTCCCCTCCCCATCATGTACACAGTCCCTTCCACTGCTCTGGTCTGAGAGAATAAGCTCAGTAGATCTTTACTGAGGGGAAGGTCACCTGATTCCCAGACAGAATACAATGGTTCACAATTAAAGCATGGAGGAGGAGAGAGCAAAGATGATGCGTAAGCCTTTTCCATATGATGAGCTTGAGGGTTGAAGGAACAACTTGGTAGATGTCTTTTAACGGGTTCTTAAAGGTGAGTGAAAAGCCGTTTCTAGTATATCATAAAATCAAGCAAACGAACCTGTTCTGTATGTATGCAATGGTCAATGCTTGGTGAACATCCCTTGTAATAATTGAGTTTTACATATACAGTGTTAAAAATTTACTGTGGCGGGGGGAAATGGGTATTGTCTCCTATTTCCTATTATTTGTGATACTGTTAGGGCGTTATCTTGCCTGGTACATATATCAGACAGTACTGTGTGGTCTGGAAAGTAAGGCCAATGGTCCCTAAGGAGCTCTGTCCCCTCGCAGTTTTGGAATGAAGTGTAAGAGTCGGCATACAGTCCGGATTGAGAGAAGAAAGGAATTCTTATAGTCCTTCTGTTCCCCAAGGAGACAGCCCCACTGCCAGGACAGATGAGAACATGTTCTGTCGGCTGTGACTAGTTTTCACTGTCAGCTCTTGTTGGGTTGTGGTTACCAGCCTGGCTGCACTGGGGACTAATGGCCCAAGCAGGTCAGAAGCTGCTGGAAGTACAGGATTTAGAAAATGAGCTGAGGACTAGAGGGACCACGTAGTTCCCTTGGTGATCACAGCTGGGTGACAGGGGACATTTTATAAATTAGGTTGTGCCGGCCAGGAAAAGAACATCACTGTCAGGCTGGAGAGGTGGCTCAGAGGTTAAGATCACTGGCTGCTCTTCCACAGGTCCTGAGTTCAATTCCCAGCAACCACATGGTGGCTCACAACCATCTGTAATGAGATCTGGTGCCCTCTTCTGGTATACAGACAGAAGACTGCGTACATAATAAATAAATCTTTAAAAAAAAAAAAAAAGAACGTCACTGTAGTTAACTGTTTCTCTTCCGGTGAATGATTTGTGTTTGCCACGTCTCTCCTGAATTCATTTGGAATTTCATCTCAGAAGAAAGATAAGCACAGCTAGGAGCTGCATTTCAGGAAGGAAAAGCCATGTTGGCATTGATAATAGAGCTCCCTATATGTTTTCACGTTGGTACCAGATCCAAAAAAACTCCATGGATACTCACACCACCCCTGTCTCGGTCTGTGGGGTGTGACAGTAGGCCTGGACGCAGAGCGTGAGGGTGACCAGGCGGCACAGGCCAGCATCTCTGGGGAGGGCACTGTCCCCCCACTGAAGGGTTTGAGATAGTCTTATACACACCTTCCCAACTGGTCAGAGAGAAATCTTGAAGCTTGTAACTGTTGTTGTGCATAAGTAGTTTTAGAAATGTAGCAATCCCAGCTGCCTCCATAACTCCTTCAAAATGAGAGCTAGCAGCCCTTTGGTCCCTGAAGACAACACAGTGGCACTAAATGCTCCTACCAGGGGCTGTGTGCTTGGGGTCTTCCCAGATTCATCTGTTAAAATCCCAACCTAGGTGACAGTAATAGGAAAGGAGGGTGCTCAGGCTGTGGGCGTAGGCCCTACAGATGGGGTTAGTGCCCCATCCAAAGGAACTCTAAACCACAGAAGCAGATGATGAGAAGACAAAACCTAGCCAGGAACTAGACTGGCTGCCTCTTAACTTTGCCTTTCAGTCCCTAGAGCTGTGGGAAGTAAATTTTTGTTGTTTAAGCCACATAGGATATGGTATTTCATTATAGTACCTCAAACTGATTAAGAAAGCAAGTTACTTCATGTGAGAATTCCTTGCGTATGTTATAGTTTATGTGTTCCCCTTCCTGGGCTGTGGATAAAGTCTCTCAGCCCACCCCCCTCTCCACCCCCACCCACCATGTGGAGTCAGTTCTTGATGCGGGGTGCCCTTCTGTATGCTGTGAATATGTTTTATTACCATTGGTTTAATTAAGAAACTGATTTGGCCAATAGCCAGGCAGAATAGACCCAGGCGGGAAATCCAAACAGAGGTACAGGGAGAAAAAGAGTGGACTCAGGGAGACACTAGCAGCCTCAAAGAAACAAGATGGGAGGTAATGTCACAGCCATGTGACAATACATAGATTAACAAAAAAGGGCTAATTTTAGATGTAAAGGCTAGTTAGTAATAAGCCTGAGCCATCGGTCAAACCGTTTGTAATTAATATTAAGCCTCAGAGTGGATGTTCAGGAACTGGCGGGCAGGAGAGAAACCTCCATTTAAAGTTTTCTCCTTCCACTTTTATGTGGGTTCCACAGATTGATTTCTGGTCTTCAGGCTCTCGTGACACATCCTTTCCCGAGTGTGTGCTTGAGAACGTTTTATTCCCTGAGCACCTAGCACACATGTGTTTCCCACTGAAGTATTTCTATAAAAGCTCATCAAAATGAGTCGGCCTCAGCTGCCCTCAGTCTTGGATGATGACTCTTAAGATGGATGGACATGATAGAAAAAAGCTGGCCAGAAATCATCCATATCCCACCCAAGGTTTCATTTCATGGTTGTACCCTGAAATATATAAATGTATGGCACCCATAACATCATACCTTTAAGACTTCCATGAGACACCATCTTCAGAACTAAAAGGAGAATACTTTAGTTTCTGAGAAAAGAATATTTCCCCTAGTAGATAATAATACATTTATAAATGATCATATTTCCTTCTTTGCTAGCAAATTCTATGGCAAAAGAACTTCTTCAAAGTCTAAACACCCCATCAGTTTGGCTTTCTTGTTCCCATTTTCCACTTACTGTAATTGTCTGTCAGGGGTCCTGATGCTCATCTTTAAATTCATACTTAATTGTATGTATTTCTTGTATATTGTTTATAGCACAAGATATGATATATTAATAACCCATTTAGGGCTAGAATAAGAAAATAATAAGGTTTTCAAAGTGTGTGGATCCTTTAGACAAAATAAATAAATAAATAAAATCCTCCGTGAATGAAACAGGTGGGAGGTAGGCATGATTCGTTCCCACCAGGTCCCCTGTCCTGAAGAGCACAGGGACAGCAAGAGCTCTCTGCTGGGCTTCCACCCTTCCCACTGGGTGACTGAACATCTAGCCCCAAACTCACTCCGTTTGAACTTATCTCCCATCCTGGTTGGTCGTTTTGCTGTTGTTACTGTTGTTTGTTTGCCAGCTTGACACAAGCTAGAGTCATCTGAGAAGAGGGAGCCTCAGCTGAGAAGACACCTCTACCAGATTGTCTGTAGGCCGTCCCATGGGGCATTTTCTTGGTTAGTAACTCATGTGAGAGGGCCCAGTCCTTCAAGGGTCATGCCACTCCTGGCTCATATTAAAAAACAGGCTGACACTAATGATCAGCCCAGCATTGGTCAAGCCCCCAAAATGGTTCAGTGTCTTGACTTTCTCAAGGGCAAGCCGTGGGGAGCAAGCCAGAGAGTCTCCAGGACCTCTGCTTCAGTTCCTGTCTTTGGGTTCCTTCTGCCTGGCCAGGTTCCTGCCCTGACTTCCCTCAACAAGGTACTATGATGTGGAAGGATAAGCCAAATAAACCCTTTCTCGTCCAAATTGCTTTTGGATATGGGGTTTATCACAATAATAGAAACCCTAACTTGGACATTTCTCAATGTGTGAAATCATTTTGAACATGGTAAATTCTGGGCCAGACACTCAGTCATTACTCACTCTCTCTTGTTCAGAGACGAATCCTGGAGAAGCAGGCTCAGAGCATGTCTATTCTGTGACCCTCAAGCCCTTAATTAGTCTGCCCAAATCACAAAAAAGAAAAACAAAAAACAAAAACAAACACAAACAAACAAAAAAAAAACTTTTGGTGTCCCCCAACTTGGTCATTGCTGTGTGGCTTCTCTAATTCACTCAGTAGACAGTGACCACTAGAGGTGACCATTTCCAGGATTGCTCAGGGAACATCTACAAGTGCAGGGTAGGAAACCCTGCAGCTGCTTCGCATCAAGAGAGACTTGAGCTGGACGGATGGAGCATCCCTCGCCCAGAGTCCTTTAGCCAGCTCCCGCAGTTCAGAGACTCTGGTACCCACTGCGCTTTTTAATAGGCAGCCTAGAGGCACTCAGAGTAATTGCCCTGCACTGAAGAACCTGTGATCAGGAAATCTAACTGCAGTCGCTTCTGCAACCAGCCAACCTTGTCCACTTTGGCCCTGTAGCATCAAAGGTGGAAGCAAGCATGGCCCATGGCTGAGGGATAAGCAATTACTGACACTCCACAGAGTTTGAAAAATATCAGCTCTACAGTCACTTAAATACAGATGTTTAGCTAGGAAAATGAATCCAGGTCCTTGGACCGCCTTGGGCATGAAAAGAAAGTCTCTCTTCAGTTCCACTCAGGGTGTGGTGAGACAGGAGAAGAGAGACTGGCAGATGCCTCAGTGCGAGTCCGGCCAGCTTGGAGAACCCTTCAGTTCCTCTGTTTCTCTGAGCTGGCTTGCTCTGTACTGCAGCGCTTCACTTGGTCCTCACTGGGTCATAGCGCCTTCACGCGGCTCCCCAGAGAGGGCTCCCGTTCTACCGTCTCCTTCAAATCGGCACCTCGGAAGATCAGCCCAGCATTGTTCAAGCCCAACGGATGGCCCAGCCTCCTGGCTTTCTTAAAATAACAAGAGAACATTTGCTCTCTGGAAGTCCAAGGCTGCATCCAAATTTAAAAAAGAAAAAAAAAGAGGTGGGGGCGAGGAAAGCATTCAAACAAAACTCTTGGAAGTGGGCTCTTGTGGCAACACACAGAGGAAAACAGGAAAGCAATCGCAGGTCAGAAATAGACGGTTTCCTGTGTAGAGTTCCTCGCTGACCTCGCTGATTGGAGGCCAGCCATGCTGATTGGCCTGCCGCCTTCTGACTTCATGAGAGTTCGCACCACCGGACAGTTCTCAGGCCTAGAAATCCACCTCTGTGTCTCCAAGTGTTAGCTTGCTCAGCTCCTGCTGTCTTCCAATCTTTTTCCCCCTTTCTTGATCCATGGTGCCTATTAGAGAACAGTTCCTTATCCTTTGCTTCATTCTCATGTGTCTAGGACATGATTTGCATATTGGAGACACTCCTGGGCACCTCAGAATTTGTGTGGTGTCTATGCCCACGACATCTTAGATGGCAGAAGTGTCCACCATCAACACAGCAAAGAAGGATAATGGAAACAGGCCTGTTTCACTGTCCTGAGAGAGAACATTCACCCACAAGTGCTCCCCTAAGGAATAGCTTCTACGTGCCAGCTGCTGGCAATGGCTATGCTCTTGGGTCATACCAGGTCCCCAGTGAACTTATACTCTATTGGAGAAATAGACAATATGCCCAGTTAATAAGTCAATTATAAAGGATGCTCTTGGGTCATCACAGATCCCCAGTGAATTTGTATTCTAGTTTGGAGAAATAGATAATAAAAAATATGCCCAGTTAACAAGTCAGTCACATAGGCTATGATAGGGAGACAGAGAAGGGGGAAAGGAAAGTTGGATTAGGGGAGTTAGGAAGCCATTAGTATTATATAAGATAGAGTGGGGCCTAGGCAAGGAGTTGGTATCTGAACATACTTTAGGGAAAAGAAGTAGCTGGGCAGGCATCTTGGCTGAGGGGCCATGTTGACACAGCAACCTGTGTGAAGGCCCGGGTTATTAGTGGGCCCATGTGATTAGTTTGACATATTTCCTTCATCATCATGAAAGCCTTGAACATGGTAGCAGTCATTCTCTGACTGGGCTGCAGAAGCGATGCATTGAGCAGCAAGACCCAGGATGGAAAGGTGGGAATTGGTGTGAACAGAGGTAAAAAAAGGTTAGCGGATCAGAGAAAAATGAGCAGTTTCCAGGATTCTACACCCCCCCCCAGGGAAAGAATGAAACCTGGAATTCAAAGGGCATGCCCAAGACAAATCACCAGGCAACAGAGAAGCCCGTGAGTCCTGGCCAGCTGCCCCTCTTGCAGGACTCGGTGACTCCCGAGGCTCTTGTGGAATTTGGCGGAGGATCACAGAATCCTCCAACTGAATTCTTCCTTCCCGGCTGGGCTTGCTCCCTGATGCCTTTCTCCATCACCCTGGCAGGGAGTTTTCTTAATAACTTTCTCTTGATGTGGATCCCAGCCAGGGTGAAGACTGATTTCTGGGCCCTCTATCATCAAGGCAGAAGGGCCGGCATCTCCCCAGGCTTCCAAGGGAACCCCATTGTCAAAAGCTCCAGGAGGCTAGGGCTCTGCTGAAACCCCCTGAGCTTCCCCTTGTCCTGGGGAAAGAGTCACTGTGCCCCTTCACTAGCCTCCACATCCCCACAGCCTCTCTTTTTGAGTCCTCTCCTTTGCTGCTGCATACTGTGTGGCCTTTCATCCGAGGGTTTGCTCTCTCCCGTGGCCAGGTGTGTGCTTCCATCATCTCGAATCCTCTTCCACTGCCCTTCACTTCGCTCATGCCAACTTACCTTTCAAATTTCCTACCCGTCCCCCAGTCATCACGCCTCTCGCTGCTATGACCAAATATGTGACAGAAGCAATTGAAAGGAGGAACGGCTTCTTTCGCCTCATGCTCAGTCTCTGTCCGCCGTGGCAAGAAAGGCATGCAGAGTCCACAGTACTTGAAAGCGTGTGTTGGGCAGGGAGGGCTTCTTCATCTTAGTGGACCAGGAACAGAGAAGTGGGCAACCTTTGAAGGCCTGCCCTTGGTCAACTACCCACCAGCCAACCTTCTGTCCCCAAAGTTCTGTATCTTCTCATTATAGCATCACCAGTTGGAGACCACATATTCAGACACACAAGCCCGTGAGGGACATTTCCCGTTCCAGTTCTAACACCTGGCTTCGACCTGGGAGCCCCCTCCCCATACTTCCAGAACATAGTGTTTCACTCGGTACACAGTAAGTGCTCAATAAAGCTCAGCAACTTACAAATCCATTTGATGAATAAATGCACAGAAAAAGAAGCTAAAAATAACATAAAAAGGTCATCAGGATCAAAGAGCAAAGTCCCCACTAGGAAGAGAAGATTGCCACAGGATAGATAATACTCCCGTGTGAGTTTTTATTTAGGACGATACTCAGTCTTTGGTAGCCACTTTCTGGCTTGGAATCAAAAAGGAATATGGCTGCCCAAGTTAATCAAGGCTGACAATGAACCAGAAGACAGAACAACGAGGCGCAGCCAGGAGAACGAAGCACACAAGAAAACACAGCTCACACGAAGAAGCTGAACTGTAAATATCTTTGTAATTTCTCACTCTGTCTCCATCCACTGCAGAAGATCTGGGCCAAGACACAGACGTTGTCCAAGACAGAACAGTGAGGACACTGGGAAGTGAGGAGAGGAGGTCAGGTGTCTATATGACAAGGGTCCCTCACAGGCCTGCACAATCGGGGCGTATTAGTGATGCCGGGTGCTCTCCCCAGCTGCTACCCAGTCCGCTTTATCAGTCCCAGTTTCCTGACTCGTTTCCATTCAGGAAGCTTGAGATAATGGTTAGCAGAGGGGCACACTGCAAATATAAAAATTCTTCCTCTTTTATCTTTTCCATCTCCTTTAATTCCAGGGCCCGTCCTTCCTCTCTTTCTAGCCTCCGCTGGAGCTCTGCCATGCCTGTGATCAATCGCACACTGGGGAGGACCTTCCTGGTGGCAAGATGGAGACCAGGGGCAGCGGGAGTTCTGACCCAGCGTGTCTGCCGAGGATGATGTCCTTTCGCCGTGCCCTCCCAAACAGAACTGAGGAAACAGGCCGTCATCTATCATGGGATTGTGCAGAGGACGCTGATAATGGGAAACAGCCCCTGTGGTCGCTCCTGTGCAGTCTGGAGTCAGCCGTTGGCGGCCAAGTCAGAAGGGGGCCTCTTAGTGAGACCTGGCCTGCCTGGAGTTTCCCTCAATTGAGGACTGTGCATTTGTGGATGGGCTGGAGTGGTCTTTTGACCTCTGGAAGGCACACAGCTTCTTGCCTGCTATGCACCACTTTCGGCCTCTAGAGGGAGCTGAAGTCTTCTGCCCCTTCCAAACCCAACAAGCTCAGATCCACCACCAAGCAAGCGCAAGAACAGTGTGAAGATTCTTGGTGTGATGATGGCTTCATGGTACTTGGGCAAACCTGTAGTAAGGGAGTGGAACATGGTTATGCAAGGTAGTTCACCTGCTCCCTCTTGATTGAGGGTGAGGCAACCTCAACATGTCCAGACCCCTGAGATGCATGATTCTAGGAGTGAGAAGAAAGTATGATTGTATGATAGTGACTTTTGGTGCTGTGTCTCCTTTGCTGTCCCCTGTCATCCCAGCACACCCATCATCGTGGCTTTCCCCAGAGGAGACTTCATTGTCGTGGGAATTCATTTAATGAGCTTCCCACAGAGAAACGAGGGTGATCGTACATGAGCACAGGTGCAGCTACTCAGACTCCCAGCTCCAGGGAAACGTTGGCAAGAGTCCCATTAGGTGCCCACGCAGAAAGATGCCAAGCCAAGTGCATAACATGGCATGTGACTGCTCTGTGCCTCCTTCAGGATCACCATGGCTTCCATGTGGCTAAGTTCAGGGCTCGTGGTTAGCGCCTTGTGTAGTTCAAGGTACATTATGAGATCTGTTTCAAAAATAAATATACAGATCACCCCCAGGAGGGCATGGCTAGTGAGGTAAGAGAGCCTGCAGGCAGAAGTTCTCCAGGATCCTGGAGAAGAAAGGGCTTTGGGGAAAGAGAAGCCTATCTAGTTGAAATGATGCTTGCAGGACAGGACCACTCTCCTTCAGCCCCGGAAACTCAACTCATTCTTTCAACTGCTGCAGCACCCCCATGTTCAAACTCTTTCCTGGAGTCTCTAGGTGGAATAAAGGGCTCCCTGCCTTGGGAGTAGGGGGTACCTTGTTTCTAGTGTTATTCCAGCTCAGCTCACAGTTCTGTGGCATCTCCCTGTGGTGTTCAGGTCAGGGTCTTGTCACAGCTAGGTGTATGGTGTTGCACAGCTAACCAAACAGCCCCGCACCTCCGTGTCTTCCTCTGTAATGTGCCAACAAGAGCAGTTCATAGTTCCCAGGCTTTCATGAGGACTAAACGCACAAAGATGGGAAGCCATTAGGACAGCGGGTCCACCTGAGGGCTCTCAGCAACCACTCATTTTCTGTCTACTTGATATTTTTAGGGTGAGGCCTAAAGCGGAATTTCCTTTATTTAATTTTATGACGTAGCAAGTTTATAATTTTTTTTATAGTTTCCCAACATGGAAGTGCAGGAAAATTGAATCTATGATAGGCGATTCTTGGCACTACAAACAATTTCATTGACTTTATTCTAAGCACACAATGTGTGACAACAAATTCTATACTGACCTGAATATAATTATCCTTTATCAGATTCAACTTAACCCACCCTAAGGAACAGAAAGAGGAAAATGAAGCCCCAGTTTTATGCGTATGTAGTCATTCTTCAGAGTCCATGGAGGCTTTGGTTGCAACCCCTTTCCCCCAACCCATTTCCAAAATCCTTCGATACTTGACTTCCTCCTATAAAATGGGTAGGGTTTGTATACTCCTCCGGCCACTCCTACAGGCTCTAAATCATGTCTAGATGAATTGTAAAGCCCCAAATACTGTAAATGCGATGGCGATCCTTGTGCTGTGCTGCCCTGGTAATGACATCGTTGTCGTGTCTTGTCGAGGTGATAATGAGAAGGGAAGTCCCTGCAAACCCCTCCATCAGGTACAGCTTAACAGAAAGTGTTTGCTTAATCTGTAGATGTGCACAGTCAACACAAAGTCTCTATGGTTCGTATCATTAGGTATCTATTTTTCTAAGTCTCCCGGGCATGTTTTTATGATTTCGAATTCATTTGAAATAGTTTCTTTTTTGAAAAGCAGAACATGGGAACTTAGGCACAGTCCATGATGGTCCACTTACTGAAATCCCACCCCTCAATCTTGAATGACAAGGTTATGCATAGCATTCATATTCATTGAATCATTAGATCACGTGCCGGGGCTATTTACAAAGTCTTTGTCCTGAACCTACCTGCCCTAGTCTAGAGACTGGGAAGGTTCTAGAAGGGTCTCCTCAGCTTGCTCCCAAGACCCAGCCTGCGCTATGCTGTTTCTCATCCTTTCCTAGTCACTCCCGTGGGCTGCAGCCCTCTCCACTTGGCTTTTGTTAGGAGGTGTGATCACATCTGCTCCTCATTTTGTGCTGATAATTTAATTGTGGACTTACTTCCGTAAGTATTTAATCAGGCGTGTAGGTGAAAAGATGAAAAGTAAAAGATGGATGTTTCTGAATATTTGCTCAGAAAACAAAGTAGGCAATATTCGCCCATCATCTTCCCCAGGCATCAACATCTTCTGATTCTACACTGACCTGAGACCCTAGGTCCCCGAAGATGAGGCCTGGAACTACAGCCTAATACCCATGAAATTAATTGTTTTTTCACGCCTAATAGTATCCTCATCCTACACTCTGGATAAACAGGCACCGAAGTGGTTTATACACTAGGCTTGTTTTGTTTCTGAAAGATGATCCTTAAAGTAACTTCAGAAAACAGAAGGTCAACACTAGAGATAAAAAGAAGCGGTGATTATGTTTTTTTAAAACCTGAATTCCAGTAAATTAAGATGCTGTTGACAGAGCTGTAAAATAATCTTCTACCAGTTGATATTTTTAGAGTATTTCAGAACAATAGGAGTTACGAGAGAGATGCCAGTATCTAAGCTCATTATGCCTAAGAGGGTTAAGTTGAAAGAAGTAAGTTTATAGTGGCTACTGGGCCACTGTAAGATATAAAAACCCTGGAAACTGAACTCTTGAGTCAAAGAAATTAAATATTAAAGTTTGGTTCCTAAATGTTTCCCAAAATCTCACATATGAAATATTTGTTCCCTAACGTAAGAGTGTTCAGAGATAGGGCCTTTGAGGGGTGATTGAGGCCTTGGACCCCATGAATGGGTTAATCCACTAATAGTGCCACGACTTTTCTGTTTTTGTCTTTGTCTTGTCCCCCCCTTTTATTAAACATAGATTGTTTTATCAAGCAATATAATCTGAATATAGATTCCCCTCCTTCTACTTTTCACAGTTCCTCCCCACCTCCTCTCCCATCTGGATCCACTTCCTTTCTGTCTCTCATTAGCAAAGAACAGGCTTCTAGGGGCTAACAACCAAACATGGCAAAACATAAGATGGGAACCATCATATCGAAGGTGGACAAGACAAGCCAACAGAAAAACAAAAGAGCCCAAGAAAAGGTCGAAGAATCAGAGACCCTCTCCTTTACACATTCGTGAATGCCATACAAGCACTACACCGAAAGCTATAGCGTAAATTCAGAGGACCTAGTTCAGGTTCGTGTAGACCCTGTAAATGCTGCTTCAGTCTCTATGAGTTCATATGAGGTTTGGTCAATTGTTTCAGAGGGCCTTGTTCTCCTGGTGTCCTCCGTTCCCTCTGGCTCTCCCACTCCTGCGTCCTCTTCCATGGGGTTGCCTGAGCTCTTGGTGGGGGGAGGTTTTGACACAGACATCTCAGTTAGAGTTGCGTGTTCCAAAGTCTCCCTCTGTCTGCGTAATGTCTGGTTGTGGGTCTCTGTATTTGTTCTCATCTGCTGCAGGAGGAGCATCTTTTGTGATGTCTGACTAAGCACTGATCTATGAGCTGAATATCATTAGGAGTCTTTTTATTGTTCCTTTTTTTTTTTTTTTGACCAGTAGTATTTGGTTTTATCCAAGGACTCTGGTCCTATCTAGTCTGTTGCTCGGTCACCCAAGCAGCAGTGTCAGGTATGGGTTCCATCTCACAGAGTGGACCTTGAGGCAAATCAGACATCGGTTGGCTACTCCCACAAAGTTTGTGCCACCATTGCCGTAGCATATTTTGCAGGCAGGGTAGATTATAGATAAAAGGTTTCATGGTGGGGTCGGCATGTAGTTTTCTCTTTTGGTAGCCTTCAGAGTACCTTTCCATGTCACAGACACTAGAACCTGAAGGTGAAAGTTCAATGAAGACACCAGCTCAACCACTCCATGTTCAATGAGTTAAGTGGCTGTTGTCTTCAGCAATGGGGCTTTACTGTCAGTGTATGGAAAGCATCCTACTGTCTTGGCAACAGCCTGGATTGTTAGGTATATCCAAGGGACCCGGATGAAACCCAGATCTAGTGACGAACTTCGTTTGTGACAAGAGATGGCTGGTAAGGGTACCATCTCCCATATGATTTGAAGACTTTATAAGGATTTCCTTTATATATTATAGGAAGTTTCTACCGCACTAGGTTGCCACACAGCCATTTAAATGCTCCTCAATTTTAGCTCTCTCTCCCCTCATTCCTGCTATCCCATCTCTCCTCCCCCTTCCCACCTGATATTCCTGTTCTCATCCACCCATATCCCCTGCTCCAGTCCACCCATAAAAATCTACAGAACCATGACTTAATGGAAAATTGGGTGGTAGAAACTTTAGAGGTGATGTCTATTTTGAAGAAGTAGTTTACTGAGGGCTAGTCCTTGAAGGGTGTATCCTGGTCCCTTTTCTTTATCTCTCTAGATAACAATGGCAGCCGCTGGGTTAATAAAACCAAAGGGAGGGAGTCATGCATGTACCAACAAAAGAATCTGGCCTGGAGATGCTTGGAAGATCACAGGAAGCAGTGGGGTTCAATCTGTGTATTTTCAAATATTTCTTTTCCCACTGGGAGTCTCTCTCCTTCCTTCTCTTTCTTCCCTCTCTTCCACTTCCATTCTCTTTCCTCCGTTTCTCTTTCTTCCTTCTCTTCTTCACTCTCTCACCCTTCCTGACTGCTGTGAAATAAGAAACTTTTTACCACCATGTACTCCATCCAAGATTCTGCATTTCATCCCAGGCCCAGAGACAATGGTGCTAGGTAACCAGCTATGGAAAGAAACATCCAAAACCATGTGGCAAAATAAATTGTAAGTCACTTAAACTGATTTTCTCAGGTTCTTTGTCACAGCAGTGTAAAGCTGGATAAGACATGTGACATGATAACAGGAATGACAAAGATTATGACAATAGCTTATTTTCCTGACAAGTCAGCAAGTCTGGCCAAGAGAGAACAGTCACTTCATGGATGTAGCCTTAGCAATGCTTTAACATGAGGTCTTCATACTTAATGTGTCTTCAGAGCTCAAGATCAAGAATTATAAAATAGTAAGTCATTCTCAATGCTGTTGCTTCTTGATTAACAATGACAAAAGGAAGGAGCCATATACAGACAGATAGACAGACAGACAGATAGACACACACACGCACACACACACACACACACAAGATCTGTTTTGTAACATGAGGGCCTGCTTGTTGAGGTTTCTGTCCCACCCGGTCCCCCAGCCATTTAGTCCCAGAGAAAATCACACAGACAGTCTACCTGAGGTTATAAACTGATTGGCCAGTAGCCAAGCAGGAAGTATAGGTGAGACAACCAGACAGGAAGTAGAGGCGGGACAATGAGAACAGGAGAATTCTGGGAAGCAGGAAGCTCCCTCCTGCAGTCCTGTCCAGACACCGATAAAGCAGGATATGACCTGCTCCGCCGAAAAAGGTACCGAGCCTTGTGGCTAACATATACTAGAATAATGGGCTGGTATATGTTACAAGAGCTAATATGAAGCCTTAGCTAATGGGCCAATCAGTTTATATCTAAGGTAGACTCTCTGTGTGATTTTCTTTGGGGCTGAATGGTTGGGGAACCTGGTGGGAGGACAGAAACTGGGCAGTACAGAAACCCCAAAAGCAGGCCCTCATGTTACACTGTCTTAGAGATACTGGGTAGAAGATAAAGGTAACCCCTAAAATTCACCCTGGGGAGATTAGAAGGTGGCTTTTCTTCACTGGCCATTACTGAGCTGTGAGAAGAAGGCTGGCAGAACCTGCCCTCTCGCCAGACACTTCCACATCTTAACATAGTGGCACACCCTTACAAACGATGAAAGGGGACCACAGGATGCTCCATGACCACTGCAAACAATAAAAGGGGACCCCGTGATGCTCCAGGACCACCGCTCCTGATCTGTAAGTTTGATGGCCACAGTGAAACACAGATCCGAGACCATCAACCCCAAAGGGATAAATAAGGTAGGATGAGGGCATCATGGGAGGAAGGAGGCAGAAATACTGAACCCCGTTCATTGTATTCAGGTAGGAAAGATGTGTCAGCCAAGATGGAACTTTCTGAGACAATGAGTGCAGGCTGCAGAGGCCACCTACAAAGCACAGAAACCATTTGTTGTTGTTGTCGTTGAATAATAGTTTTCAAGAACTTCATCAGAACAGAAGAGGAACCTACTTACTTAGAAGACTTATCAGTTGTTCACATCAACACTCATTAAAATGAGGGCTGGTTTTTTGGACCTCAATGAAAGGCCTTGCAGTTTCTGCCATAGGTGGCAGGAAGATCTTCTTTTGTGGAAAAGAAAACAAATGTCTCTGGGCAAAATACTCACATTAAAGCAAAAAAAAAAAAAAAAAAAAAAAAAAAAAAAAAAAAAAAAAAAAAAAAAAAAAAAAAAAAAAAAAAAAAAAAAAAAAAAAAAAAAAAAAAAAAAAAAAAAAAAAAAAAAAAAAAAAAAAAAAAAAAAAAAAAAAAAAAAAAAAAAAAAAAAAAAAAAAAAAAAAAAAAAAAAAAAAAAAAAAAAAAAAAAAAA
>PVIU01001348.1:0-178548 GCA_004026605.1 Ondatra zibethicus | reverse complement strand
AAACCCCAGATAAAATTGTTAATCAACTAAAAAGAAAGAAAGAAAAATATTTTCAACAGCAAGCAGGGTTAGCAAAAAAGAAATGGGCTCAGAAAAGCAAAGTCATCCAAACATATGGATCCAGACAGTAAGTTCATGGCCAGCATTTAAATCCAGCATTAGTAATTTAATAATTAGTACCCATCAATGCCTACAACATGCTGCCTACATTGGATGCAGCAGTCGCAGCCACAGTGAGGAGGGAAGGGACCAAGGCCTCTAAGACTGTAAGTGTGAGTGGGGCTTTTCTGCTACTGAGGGACAGCACAGCCTGGAAGGGGTTTGTGGGTGCAAGTGAAACCCACTGACATAAGAACCATTGCAGTTTGACATCCAGTTATGTCAGCACAATTTGTTAAAAATGCTTTCTTTCTTCCATTGTATAATTTTAGCCTCTTTGTCAAATATGAGGTGTTCATAGGTTTGTGGATTAATATCCGGGTCTTCGATTTGATTCCATTGGTCAACGTCTCTGTGTTTATGCCAATACCAAGCTGTTTTTATTACTGTAGCTCTGTAATAGAGTTTGAAGTCAGGGATGGTAATGCCTCCAGCAGTTCCTTTATTGTATAGGATTGTTTTGGCTATCCTGGGCTTTTTGTTTTTCCATATAAAGTTAGTTATTGTTTTCTCAAGGTCTATGAAGAATTTTGTTGAGATTTTGATGGGGATTGCATTGAATCTATAGATTGCCTTTGGTAGAATTTCCATTTTTACTATATTGATCCTACCAATCCAGGAGCATGGGAGATCCTTCCATTTTCTGGTATCCTCTCAATTTCTTTCTTCAAGGTCTTAAAGTTCTTGTCAAATAGTTCTTTCACTTCCTTGGTTAGTGTTACCCCAAGATGCTTTATGCTATTTGTGGCTATTGGGAAAGGTGATGTTTCTCTGATTTCCCTCTCTGTTTCTTTATCCTTTGTGTATAGGAGGGCTACTGATTTTTTTGAGTTGATCTTGTATCCTGCCACATCACTGAAGGTATTTATCAGCTGTAGAAGTTCTTTGGTAGAGATTTTGGGGTCACTTATATACACTATCATATCATCTGCAAATAATGAAAGTTTGACTTCTTCCTTTCCAATTCGAATCCCCATGATCTCCTTGTTTTGTCTTATAGCTATTGCTAGGACTTCAAGCACTATATTAAAGAGATATGGAGAGAGTGGACAGCCTTGTCTTGTTCCTGATTTTAGTGGAATCGCTTTGAGTTTCTCTCCGTTTAATTTGACGTTAGCTGTCGGCTTGCTATATATTGCTTTTATTATATTTAGGTATGATCCTTGGATCCCTAATCTCTCCAAGACCTTTATCGTAAAGGTGTGTTGAATTTTGTCAAATGCTTCCTCAGCATCTAATGAAATGATCATATGGGTTTTTTCTTTCAGTTTATTTATATGATGGATTACATTGATAGATTTTCGTATGTTGAACCAGCCCTCCATCTCTGGGATGAAGCTTACTTGATCATAATGGATGATTTTTTTTGATGTGTTCTTGGATTCGGTTTGCCAGTATTTTATTGAAATTTTTTGCATCAATGTTCATAAGTGAGATTGGTCTATAATTCTCTTTCTTGGTTGTGTCTTTGTGTGGTTTTGGTATCAGGATAATTGTAGCTTCATAAAAAGAGTTTAGCAATGACCCTTCAGTTTCTATTATGTGAAACACATTAAGGAGTATAACTTCTTCTTGGAAGTTCTGGTAGAATTCTGCATTAAAACCATCTGGTCCTGGGCTTCTTTTGGTTGGGAGGTTTTTGATGAGAGCTTCCATTTCCTCGCGACTTATAGGCCTATTTAAATTGTTCACCTGGTCTTGATTTAATTTCAGTATATGGTATTTATCTAAAAAACTGTCCATTTCTTGTACATTTTCGAATTTTGTGGCATACAGGCTTTTGTAGTAAGACCTAATGATTCTTTGAATTTTCTCAGTGTCTGTTGTTATGTCCCCCTTTTCATTTATGATCATGTTAATTTGAGTGTTCTCTCTCTGCCTTTTGATTAGTTTGGATAAGGGTTTGTCGATCTTGTTGATTTTCTCAAGGACCCAGCTTTTCGTTTCATTGATTCTTTGGATTGTTTTCTGTGTCTCTATTTTGTTGATTTCAGCCCTCATTTTGATTAGTTCCAGTCTTCTACTCCTCCTGGGTGAGTCTGCTTCTTTTTTTCTAGAGCTTTCAGGTGTGCTGTTAAATCACTAATGTGTGCTTTCTCCGTTTTCTTTATGTGGGCACTAAGTGCTATGAACTTTCCTCTTAGCACTACTTTCATAGTGTCCCATAGGTTAGTGTATGTTGTTTCTTCATTTTCATTGAATTCAAGGAAGAATTTAATTTCTTTCTTTATTTCTTCCTTGACCCAAGAGTGGTTCAGTAGTTGACTGTTCAGTTTCCATGAGAATTAGACCCTTATCTATCACCATACACAAAACTCGAGTCCAAATGGATTAAAGACCTCAATATAAATCTGACCACACTGAACCTGATAGAAGAGAAAGTGGAAAGTAGCTTGTAATACATGGGCACAGGAGACCACTTCCTATTTAAAACCTCAGTGGCACAGACAGTAAGAGCAACAATGAACAAATAAGACCTCCTGAAACTGAGAAGCTTCTGTAAAGCAAAAGACATAGTCATTAAGACAAAAAGGCATCCTACTGAATGGGAGAAAATCTTCACTAACCCCACATCAGACAAAGATCTGATCTCCAAAATATACAAAGAACTCAAGAAACTAGACATTAAAATTCTAAATACCCCAATTAAAAAATGGGGTAATGACCTGAACAGAGAATTCTCAACAGAAGAAGTTTGAATGGCCAAAAGATACTTAAGGTCATGTTCAACTTCCTTAGCCATCAGGGAAATGCAAATCAAAACAATTTTGAGATACCATCTTACACCTGTCAGAATGGCTAAAATCAAAAACACCAACGATTGCCTATGCTGGAAAGGATGTGGAGTCAGGAGAACTCTTATCCATTGCTGGCAGGAATGCAAACTTGTACAACCTCTTTGGAAATCAGTGTGGCAGTTTCTCAGGAAATTGGCAATCAACCTACCTCAGGATCCAGCAATACCATTCTTGGGAATATAGCCAAGAGAAGTCCAATCATACTACAAAAGCATTTGTGCAATTATGTTCATAGCAGCATTATTTGTAATAGCCAGAACCTGGAAACAACCGAGGTGTCCCTCAATGGAAAAATGGATCAAGAAAATGTGGAATATATACACATTAGAATACTACTCAGTGGGAAAAAACAATGACATCTTGAAGTTTGCATGCAAATGGATGGAAATTGAAAATGCTATCCTGAGTGAGGTAATCCAAACCCCAAAAGACGATTATGGTATGTACTCACTCATTAGTGGACCCTAGCCATAAACAAAGGACACTAAGCTTATAGCTCACAAGCCCAGAGAAGCCAAAGAGCAAGGTGAACCCAAAGAAAAACATATATAGATCCTCCTGGAAATTGAAAGCAAACAAGATCGCTAGGCAAAAGTTGGAAGCACGGGGGCGTGGTGTAGGAGGGTCCTTCTGTATTTGGGTTGCTTTTATTGGTTAATAAAGAATCTGCCTTGGCCTTCTGATAGGGCAGGACTTAGATAGACAGGATAAAGAGAACAGAATGCTGGGAAGGGGACAGAGCCAGAGAGAACCGCCCGCCATGAAGCACGCCAGGTCACACACGCTGAATCTTTCCGGGTAAGCCACTACTCGTGGTGACACACAGATTACTAGAAATGGGTTAAACAAATATGTGAGAGTTAGCCAATAAGAGGCTAGAGCTAATGGGCCAGGCAGTATTTCAATGAATACAGTTTCTGTGTAATTATTTTGGGTACACACCGCGAGCCAGATGGCACAAGGGGCCCTGCGCCGGGAATGCAGTCCGAGCCCCTCTTTACAACAGGGGCAGGGATAGAGGTGAGGGTAAAGGGGTGGGGGAAGGGGAGAGGGGGAAGGAGAAGGGAGAAGGGAAGGACAGGGGAGAGCTAGGGGGAGTGGGAGGGTGGAGATAGAGGAAAGGTGGATATTGGAGAAGGGAATAAGATATCTACATTAAGGGAGCCATTTTAGGATTGGCAAGATACTTGACTCTAGAGGGGATCCCAGGTGTCCACGAGGATGTCCCCAGCTAGGTACTTGGGCAGCAGAGGAGAGGGTGCCTGAACTAGCCTTGTCCCATAGGCACATTGATGAATATCTTGATCATCAGCATAGAAATTTCGTCTGATGGATGGAGATAGAGACAGAGACCCACATTCACATCAGAGCAATGGACTGAGCTCCCAAGGTCCAGTCGAAGAGCAGAAGGTGGAAGAAGATGAGCAAGGAAGTTAGGACCGTGAGGGGCTGGTCCACCCACTGAGACAGTGTGCCTGATCTAATGGGAGCTCACCAAATCCAGCAGGACTGGGACTGAACAAGCATATGATAAGGCCAGACTCCCTGAATGTGGCTGCCAATGGGGGCAGACTGAGAAGCCATCAACAAAGACACTAGGACCTATCTTTTCTGCATGTATTGGCTTTTTGGGAACCTAGTCTATATGGATGCACACCTTCCTAGGCCAGGATGGAGGGGGGAGGGCCTTGGACTTCCCACAGGGCAGGGTACCATGCCCTCTTTTAAGGAAGCTGGGGAAGGGAGGAGGGGTGGAGGGGGAGCAGGAGGGGTTTGGGGGAAGGGGAGGAAATGTAAAGTTTTTTGAATGAAAAAAAAAAAAGAATCATTGCAGTTCCTGAACTCCCTATCTGTTGACCTGCAGGAGCTCAGGAAACAGGGTGGCACACAGCACAGCAGGCCATTGCTGGCCTCTGGTCACACTGCTGTCACACCTCAATGTCGCTTGCGTTCTTCCATCTCATCTTTAAACCCGATACTCTCCCCAGCTGTGGTGGTTTGAAAGAAAATGGCCCCCAAAGGGAGTGACACTATTCGGAGGTGTCACTGTGGGGGTGGGCTTTGTTCTCCAGTGTTCAAGCTGCTCCCAGTGTCATAGACTACTTCCTGTTGCCTGCAAGATGTAGGACTCTCAGCTACTTCTCCAGCACCATGTCTGCCTGCACACCATGTCACACTATGATGATAATAGACTGAACCTCTGAACTATAAGTCAGCCACCACAATTAAATGCTTCTCCTTATAAGGGTTGCCGTGATCATGGTGTCTCTTCACAGCAATGGGAGCCCTAAGACACCCTGCCCTCCTCTTCCCCAAACTTAGGCTTATGCATACAAATTCTGTTCAGATATAATAAATAAATACTGTAAGGACATCTCAGATACAACTCAACTAAGGAAGGATTCTTCTCCACCCCCATTCTCTGCAAAAATGTCACAATGAAATATGAAACCTTTTTTGAATTAATGTATGCTAATAAAATGAATAAAAGAACTAATAAAGACCAAGAAAAAGAGGACAGCGATAACACTGAATGATAAAACAGAGGTTGCAGAATCTGCAAAGATCTCTGAAGCCTGTAGAACAAGGTACCACATTGAAGAAGTGAGATGATGGTCAGCTTCAGGCTTCCCTTGTGATGCAGAACAGCTCCAGGGTTGTGGCAGGAGGTGAAAGGACAGGTCAGTTTGTCTCTTCTTGGAGACACAGAACCTACTGAAACGGAGTTTAGTATCTTTGGAGATGTCTGGAACTGCTTTCTACGAAACTCTGCCCCAAGTTTCTAGATCTCTTTGAGAATCATCACCCTCTAAAGCAACATAGTATGTGAGTGAGTGACTGTGTGTGTGTTGAATGCATGTTTGTACTTATGTGAGTGGGTACAGGGAAATGTAAAGATGTGGGTACTTGCATGGAAGCCAAAGGTTGACATTGGGTGTTTGCTTTATGCTATTATCCCATTTCTTGAGAGGGAGTCTCTCACTGAACTTGGAACTCACCAAGTCCACCAGAGTGGCTGGACAGTGTTGACAGAGGTTTCTGTCCTGCCCAGTTCCCGCAGTCATTAAATCCCAAAGAAATCACACAGAGGTCTACATTAATTATAAATGGATTGGTCTAGTATCTCAGGCTTCTTATTAACTCTTATAACTTATATTAGCCCATAATTCTTGTCTGTGTTAGCCACATGGCTTGATACCTTTTTCAGTGAGGCAGTCACATCTTGCTTGCTCTGTGTCTACTTCCTCTGTGTCTGGGTGACAACTTCAAACTGAGCTTCCCTCTTCCCAGAATTCTTGTTGCCCTGCCTCTACTTCCTGCCTGGTCACCCTGCCTATACTTTCTGCCTGGCTACTGGCCAATCAGCATTTATTTAAAATGCAAGTGACAGGATACAGACCATTGTCCCACAGCAAGACAGAAATATGTCCCTCCCACAGTGCTGAGGTTTCAGATGTGAGCTGCCCACCCACCTATTACATGGGTGCCAAGGATCCAGCTTTCACCTAGGTGCCAGTTCTAAACTCGGGTCCTTACACTTGAGTGACAAACACCTTTTTCACTGAACCATCTCCCAAGGCTCCTCTTCCCAAAATAATTAAAAATATTGCAAAAATCTGCTTTCAAGCTATATTTGCAAGCTGTATATAAAGTACAAATTGGTTTTGTGTTTAGATTGGCTCCTAGCCCCAAGATATCTCATTATACATATGCAAATATTTCAAAAACTGAAATGCAAAGCAATTCTGGCTAAAAGCACTTCAAATGAGGTCTACTTAACCCCCAATAATAACTTTTTATCCTAATGACCCTATATTAGAGCAGCATGCACACTTTTGTAATAAGAAATTAAAATCATCATGGGTAAAGGAGATGACTCAGCCTGCAAAGTGTCTGTAGAGCAAGCATGAGGACCAGAGTTTATATCCTTACCTACGTAAACACTGGGTGTGGCGGTACATATCTGTAACCCTTGTGGGATTAGGGGACATTGAGGAACCATGGAGACAAGCAGATGGTTGAAGCTCATTGGCCAGACAGCAGAACAAGCAAAAAATAAAACCAGCAAAAAGGTAGAGAAGATACCCAGTATTAATCTCTGGCCTTCATTTGCATGCGCATATATGCACTCAAACCCATATGTGTGCCCATTCACATGGACACATACAGACACCACACACAGAGACACGTGCCATACCTCCAAAATCCTCAGTAATAATGTATCACAGCTCAAGGCTATGTCTTTCCTCTGCAGAGTTTGACGTAGGCACACAGAGTTTTTCAAGGTAGCTCAGGGATTCAGGCTCTGCTCATCTGGCAATGCCATCAAGGGAACCACAGGAGAAACAACACCGCTCTTAACACCTCAGTCTGCAGGAGCACAGATTACTTCCACTCTCAGTCCATTGACCAGAACCAGCTCATGGCCCTACCCACAACAAGCAGGACTGGGAAATGCTGGGAGCACATTGAGTTCAACTGAACTCAGGAGTGATTAGCTAAATTTATACTACTAGTAAGAGCAGACCTGGTATTTAAACTAGGCCATCCGGCTTCAGAGTCCATGCTTTTAAACCTTATTTTGTGTCATCTTTTTTATTTTGCTTTATTTTATTTTAACAAATAGGGTTTCTCTGAGTAGTCTTAGCTGTCCTGGTATTAACTATATAGACAGGCTGGCCTCAAATTAACAGAAGTTTGCCTTCCTCTGTCTCCTGAGTGCTAGGATTAAGGTCATGAACATGACCCAGTACAAAACCCAGTTTTGTGTTGCCTTTTGAAAGTAATAGAAGATAAGCTAATGATTTCATTAAGGATTTATATCAGAGAAATGAAAACCCTGCATTGGAAGCCAATCTCACATCACCTTAGCACCAACAGACAGTGGAAATCAAAAAACAAAATATGTATTTTCTTTTCTGTACACCCAAGGGGAGATTCAGGAAGAGGGCTAATAGCAAGTACCACCAAGAAAAATCCCTATATCCTACCTGTTGGCAAAAATCAAGGCACAGCTCTATCACCAAAAGAAAGGAGAATGGGGAAAACTTGCCTGGAGAAATGCCATGAATGCACTATCCTAAAATCAGAGCAGAACGCCCTCCAAACTCCAGAGCAAGTCATCAGGGCTCCTCAGAAAACAACGGTTGTTGACATGGCGCTTCTTGGCTTGCAGCTTCACTTGTCAGTCCTGGTGTCCCTTACTGCAACTTCTTAGGAGTTTGCTGTGCCTCCAGATCCAGAGCCCTACCTTCATATCCCCATGGCAGGAGCATCACCTGCATCCTTGTTTGTTCTGTCTACTAGCCTGTAAGTTCAGTAGTGCTGCCTCATGGACCATTGCTGCTGAAGCTCTTAGTCCAATGTGTGACACATTAACACAACTGGCTCCCATTGACAGCCTCATATCAACACACCTCTGTGGTCTACTCTATCCAGCATAGCTCTTCTTGCACATAGAACAAAGTGACCTCCAGATCATGCAGAAAAAAGCAAAAGGGTGATGCTGGCAGCAGAGACCCAGCCATAATGGGAAATTCTGGGTTGGAGTTGGGGCAACAAAGGGGACTTGACTGACGACAACCACATGGCCTCAACTTGTGTCACCTGCCTATCAACCTTCCCTTGGTCACTCTCATGTGTGGAATACTAGAGTTTCTCTTCCAAAGGCAACACAGAAGAATGTAGGAGTTGGATCACCAACCTGCAGTTCAGCTAGTAGGTTTTGCTCTCCATTCAGTTTTGAACCTAAATTTTTGGTCTACATTTTCAGCAACCCATTCTTGGTGTTGAAAAGGAGTCTTATCAACATGATGATCAGAACGACCACCATCCATAGAGTACTGACTGTGAGTCCTATACCATACTAAAACCTTTTTGTGACTTATTTCACGTAGTCTTTGCTACAAAGTTTTACCAAGTTTACTATCCCAGCTTCACAGATGAAGGAATGGAGTTTGAATAACTTGGCAAAGACCACACAGTTAAAAGGAGCTGTAATTTAAAAGTCTTTCTGTCTTAGAAAACACACACACACACACACACACACACTATATATATATATATATATATATAGTGTGTGTGTGTGTGTGTGTGTGTATAGTGTTTGTTCCAAGATGCAAGATATATATATGGAATATAGAGAACACTATAATACTAAAAACCTTAGGAAAATATCTAGCCTCAAATTAGATGTTCGGTCGTGATGGTGAGTAACTTACTGAGACTTATCTAAAAGGCTGGGAATCTGATTGGACTCTTGATAAGTGTGCAGCCTTTGACAGACTTAGGTTGTAGTGAAAACAACCACAGGCCTAGAAAACATGTTGGAAGCTGACCCCAATTAACACCACTGGGCACAGGCAGCTTGGCTATAATATCAAGTAACAACTACGACATCCTCCAAGCTCTGGGCTCTGTTTTCCAGGGTCACTGATGACAGTTTTGTTTTCAGAACAAACAGCTAGAATGGGATAAGGATTCCCAACAGATAGTTGGTCCCTAGAGGTCTCTATGATATACATTTTAAGTGGTATGAATAAATACAGTCATTTCATTTGCTAAATGGTCTATCCATCATTTTGGTTCAAAAAAAGAAAAACCCAATTAGGTATAATCACCCAAGTGAGGGGAGTTGCTGAGCGGAGGAAAACTCCACTCCACAAAAAAAGACAGTGAGACAAATCTACTTCTCTGTGGTTTTAAGAGGTCCTGGGGTGAACGGATTAACTCTGACATCTGGGCAAAGATTTGAACCTTTGGTGGAAGAAAAGCTTATGGCTTAATTTTGTGAGGCTCAGCATGGATCTTTTGTTGGCCTGTAGTGAGATCAGGTCTGCTGAAATTGGATTTGAGCTCCTGATATGAGGACCTGAGAGGAAAGTGCAATTATAAACAACTGCATCCTATCAGTGTTAGCCCTCTGGAGGCCCGGGTCCCAGAGAATATCCCAGGCTCGATAATCAAACCTTGTCTGACCAGTTTCGCCCAGCAACTGAGCTGACCCTAGACTATAACCACATTTGCTCCTGGTAACTGGGGAAACAACCCGTTTGAAGACAGTAATTTTAAGTTCTCCCCTCAACTTTTAGAAAAAAAGAAACAGCCAAGGAAAGTCAGTTTCCAGAAGACAGATTCTCCATCTTCCCCTGTTATTGATGTCATTAGAGTCAACCACCACCTTTCTCTTCCTTACTCCAAAGCAAGCCTCAGTGTGCATTCAAATGTACCAGCGATTAAAGCAGAGAAGTTACAGTAACACTTTTGTTAAAAGTCAAAGGTTATCAGACTGGATAAAGAAACAAATCTGTTTAAATGTTAGTCAGAGATGCAGTGAAAAAGGACACAAGTAGATGGAGAACCGGAGTAGGACAAAGAAATATTATCATGCGAATACTAATTCAGTCAAAGGAGACATGAGCATCTTGTTATGTGCACTGTACGTGTGTTGGTGTGTGGTGTGTTTGTATGTGGCACATGCATGTGAGTGTGCGGGCATGTGTGCCTATGTACATAAGTATGGGAATCAGAAAAGGATGCCAGGCGTCTGCCTCTATTACTCTCTGACTTATTGCCTGGAGAGAGGGTCTCCCACTAAACCAGAAGTTCCCCAACTCTCAAAAGTAACCACACAACAAATACACGAATAAATGATGGATGCCAGTGAAATACAAATTAAACCTACAATAAAGTATGACTTCATTCCAGTTAGCCTGGCTTTTTTGTCCATGTCAACATGTGAGGTTGTATGGGACAATCAACTTTTACATGCTATTAATGGTTGTAAATTAGTACAGCCATTTTGGAAAACAGTATGCAAGTTCCTCAAAGTGCTGAAAACAGTGTTGACTGAGGTTTCTGTCCTGCCTGGTTCCCACAGTCGTTAAGTCCCAAAGAAATCACACAGAGGTCTACATTAGTTATAAACTGATTGGTCCATTAGCTCAGGCTTCTTATTAACTAAATTTATAACTTATATTAGCCCATAATTCTTGTCTGAGTTAGCCACGTGGCTTGGTACCTTTCTCAGCGAGGCAGTCACGTTTTGTTTGCTCTGTGGCTAGGTCACAACTGCAGACTCAAACTTCCCTCTTCCCAGAATTCTCCTTGCTCTGCCTCTACTTCCTGCCTGGTTGTCCCACCTATACTTCCTGCCTGGCTACTGGCTAATCAGTGTTTTATTAAAATACAATTGACAGGGTACAAACCATTGTCCCACAGCACAGCATTACCATATGATTCCAATAATAATAATCCCTCTTATGGTTATTCATCATATATATGTATGTATAATATATCCAATTATATATATAATCCAATATCATATATATATATATATATATAAAATGAGTATACTGAAGAGACATCTACACTGCCATCTTCTCTACAACTTCATCCACACCAGCCAAGACATAGATATAACCCAAGGGCCCAATGACAGGTCACTAGGATAAACACGTGGTAGATTCATTCCACAAAGGAAAGGAGTGCTGGTATTTATGATGACCAGGCACAGAGAGAAAATTACTGTATGCTATATTACTGATATGTGGAATGAACACATGCTAAGCTCCCAGAAGTGAAAAGTAGAATACTGGATACACAAAGTCAGAGAGAAGCCAGAGAGAATGAGAAGGGAGGGAAGATTGATTAGTGGACATAAAGTTATACTCAGAAGGAATAAGCCCTGTCATTTGCATAGCAGGGTGACTTCAGTGAGTAATAATGTATTGTATTGTATCTAAATTTTTATTACATTTTATTTCGTGTGTGTGTGTGCACATGCATGCAGTACTCACACACACACACACACACACACACACACACATCCCTGCAGCACATATGTGGAGGTCAGAGAGTAGCTCTTAGAAGTCGGTTGGCTCCTTACAGTCTGTCACATGGGTTCTGTGGACAGCATACAAGTCATTAGCCTTGGTGGCAAGCACCCTTATCCATTGACCCACCTCACTAGCCCATGTATTGTATATTTCAAACTATCTGGGAAAATAATTTTAAATGCTGTTTCTACAAAATGCGGAAAATCCAGGCAGGATGGTGCACACCTTTAATCCCAGCACTTAGGAGGTAGAGGCAGGCAGATCGCTGAGTTCAAGAACAGCCTGGTCTACATAGAGCCAGCCAGGGAAGCCAGGGCTACACAGAGAAACCCTATCTCAAAAACAAATAAATAAACAAAAAACAAACAAACAAAAAGAAATGAATGAAGTGACAGATATACTAATTTCCATGATTTTATCATGGTACAATGTGTATATGTACTGAAACTATATTCCACACATATCTATAATTACTGTTATAAATTAATATTACAAATTAACTAATATTAATAGTCTCAATAGCCATACTATTAAAGTTAGCTCTGCCCTCTTCCCTAACTCTCATCCTCCTGTCTTTCCTGTCTCTTGTCATGTTTTGGCACATTTTCTAGTAGATTTAGAGAATTCTTTCTTGTTCTCCATGCTAGCCTTTGGTCATGAATTTGGGGGGCGGGGTATCATATCCTTCCTTTTAAGAGCAGCTGGCTGCCCAGGAATTGTCCCCAAGCAATCTTTGCTGGGGTTGCTTGTGTTCCTGTCAGTACAAACACTGCTTGGATATATTTCCTGATGGGCATCTGCAACGGTCTCTTGAGGGCAATATCAGGCCATATAGAAATGTCACTTTACTTCTGCTAAATAACAGCAGGTCGGATCACAAAGATACTCCAGTTCCAAGGGTAGCCTATTGGAACTTCCTGTTCTGCATCCGCTTCCCTGCTACCTGTCTTCATGAGATTTTTTGGTGGCTGTGAAATGACCCATCTTAATTTAAGCTTGCATCTATGTGGTTACTAATGAAACTGATGGCCTTTTGATATGTTGATAGTCATGTATATTTCCCATGTGAGTTGCTTTGTCCTGTTTTGGCACACTTTCCGGTGGGTTGGGAGTATTCTTTTTTACTTTCAATCCCAGTCTTTTGCCATACACATGGGGTTGGTCTTTGCACTCTCGCTGGAAATTTTGGCGAAAATAAGTTCTTCATTTTAATAAAGTGAAACCTACTTCTCTCCTCCCTGTTGGCTGGTGCTTTTGTGTTGTTCAGGTCTGTAGAAAAGGGGGAGATTGTATGAGTGGGAAAACTTCCAATCTTTACAGAATGGACAGGAGAGCAGCTGTATGGCCTCTGTAGAGGGAAAGCGTTCTTAATATTGCAGAGGCCTCAACATAAGCTACCGCAATGGTGCGAAGACGCACGTTCAAGAGTCACGGAGACTGTGGGGAGAGGGTGCTTAAGCTCTGGCCCCTTTGATTGTCATTCTTTTTCTTGGAGAAGGGGGTTCCTCTGGGTTGCTGCTGAAGATGTCTTAGAACAAAGAACCACCAGCAGAGCCAAGCTAGCCAAGGGGTCCCCGTCCCAGCCAGTCCCCTTTGCCCCAGTAGCCACCACCTTCCCAGCAAGGAGAAGAGGGACCCACTGTGATCTCTTTGCTGCCACTGGTTCTTTGTTCAGAGCTCGGCCCGGGGAGGAGGGGTGGGATCTGTTTCCGTTCATCTTAACTGTGGCAGAGTGTGCTCCAGGATGTCTATTCTTTTGGGTACATATGGAATTTCCTGGACTTCAGTTGATTGCTGGGGATGGGGGCTGACTCGAGGCTGCTATTTCCAGGCAACCCTGTTTTCCTTTCCTGAACAAAAAAAACCCTGTATTAACAACATATTTTAGGTGGGGCTACAGGTTCACACGTAGTTTCTTTCTTTTTTTCTCTATCTTTCTTTTCTTTCTTTCCTTTTGTCTTTTTGCCATGCATTTTCAAACCATGCTGTCTCTCAAGAACACACACACACACACACACACACATACACACACACACACACACACACACAGCTGTCAATAATCCTACCAGTAATGATATCATTTAGATCTCCAGTTTTATGCAAGCATTTGGAGCCTTCTCATTTTTATCATTTCAAGCCCTCCTCCTTTTCTCCCTGTGCTGTTTCATGAAGCTTCCTCTATCTCCCCCCCCCCACCCCACGTCTCCATTTCTGGGTCATTATCCCCTTCTTCATCTCCATCAGCATCTTCTCACCACAGCCGGATGCCCCAGGGGGCTGGGATGCTGTGAAGCTCTGCCATGATGAACGGCTTTCTTTCCACTCTCCACTAACTGGCCGGCTTCTACCGAGGGCAGCTAATGCCTTTGTTGCTACTGGGGGAGTTAGATTAGGTTACCACTGTTGCCGCTTATCTCGTTCCAGAATCAAAGATCCAATTCACACATTCCCCAGCAATGAATCTGACAGACTATTACCCAGCAGCCCTAGTCAGTGATTAGTGGGTGTTTCCTGAGATGAATCATCTATAAGGCAAGGCCTTGGTTCCCAACCTATCTCTAAGGCCATTAGGAATTACTGAGTTGCTTGTTTGGTTACCGTTTATAGACAGCTCTTTCTTTCTAGTCTAATATTTGAAGCATATCTCCATTATATCTCAATATTCTGTGCCTCCCCTCTCCCTTCACTCCACCTCTGACCCTTTCCCAGCATGCCTAGTTTATGGCGCAGCTGAACTTAAGCGCCCACCTGTCTGCTGATTCTGGTAGCACCAAGGCACGGTTAGTTTGGTCCTTAGAGTGAACCATATCCGATCAGCTGCTTCTGCCTCCTTTCCACAGGTCCAGCTGGCCATGTCACAGACAGCAAAAAGAGATGAGCTGAGGACACAACACATTCGGAAATGCTCTAACTCCCCCCGACAAGGCCTGCATGGTGATGGGACATGGCCACAGAGCACAGCTGCTCTTCAACATCGGGGTCTGTTTGGATTGGAGCCCTTGTGCTTTTCTAGGCAGATAAGCATCAGGTAGTTATAATTTTGTAATTTGGTCTGCACTGAATAACAGGCTGTACCTTAAGATCTGAGCAGGGTTGGAGTTGGGTTATAATTTATGCTAAACACTGAGTACTTTCAATGAACAAGATGTGTGTGTGTGTGTGTGTGTGTGTGTGTGTGCCCGCACAAACTTGCAACAGAAATTGAACCTAGTGCCTTAAATGCACTAGGTAAGTTCTGTATCACTGAGCTACCAAATCCAGCCTTCATTTATTCATAAAACTATTGCATGTCCGGGGTATTATCATCCACGCAAGCAATCTAAATCTGAGGTGGGGGATTGTACATCTGCTAAGTCATTCAGTTAACAAGGTGGAGGGGAAGTCAAACGGGGACATAGCTAACTCAGAAAGGAACAATGTCCCTTCCTTTCCTTGTTGCTGTGACATATTGCCTGAGACGAGAAAATTGAGGAAAGTAGGGTTTGCTTAGGTCTGGTGTGTGAGCGTGGGAACAGTGCATCACAGGTGGCTGTGGGAGCGGGAGGCTGGGCACACTGCACGTGCGGTCAGGGGGAGACAGTGATGAACAGTGGTGTTCACCTCCATTTGTCCTCTCCACCCAGGACCCCAGTGCACAGGATGCTGTCACCCTCCATCTCCACCCAGGACCCCAGTGCATAGAATGCTGTTACCCTCCATCTCCATCCAGGTCCCCAGTGCACAGGATGCTGTTACCAACCATCTCCACCCAGGTCCCCAGTGCACAGAATGCTGTTACCCTCCATCTCCACCCAGGACCCCAGTGCACAGGATGCTGTTACCCTCCATCTCCACCCAGGTCCCCAGTGCACAGGATGCTGTTACCAACCATCTCCACCCAGGACCCCAGTGCACAGGATGCTGTTACCCTCCATCTCCACCCAAGACCCCAGTGCACGGAATGCTGTTACCCTCCATCTCCATCAGGTCAGAATTCTATGGAATGTTCTGAAAAACGGCCCAGGAAGACAAATTCACAGAGGGCTGAAGCAGTCATGAGTGGCAGAGTAGAAGGAAAGATTTCCTAAAAATTACATAGCCACATGCTTTTTCAGACCAGTTTTGTTGGTTTTAATATATATTTGGAACACTTCGTGCCATTTTGCACAGCGACCTTGTAATCATCCCTGTCTCTTGCCAGTGCTAGTGTATACGCTGGGAAAGCCTCACCTTCTAAACCTGAGTTCCACAACATGGGATCATTTTACATCCTGTGTCAGAATCCACACGTGTGTGTAACCGAAACAGCTTTGCTCTGTAATACACGCGCTGGTTGACAGTGCACTCTGTTTTCTGTATTATAGCTAAGGCATTTCTGGTTATGTTCTGTTAAACAGACCTTATAACCTAGAGACTGATCTACAACCATCAACAGATGGGGACACTGAGTCTCAGTGACGCGTTGGGTTACTATCCTACAAGTACTAATCATAGTGTCTGCCTGGTCCTTGTGTGAGTAGACTGGGCTTGTGAAGTGTCTTGGCAGCAGATCTAGGGAGGAACCCACATCGCATTGCTCCTGACCTAAGCCTTTGCAGTCAAGGACAGCTTATCAAAGAGACAGGATGCTCCCATGCTGGTCTCTTTACAGTAAAAGACCCATGTGAGAAGAAGCAGTGCTTGTGGGAGAGTCACCCACTACACAATGGGTCTTGCCCAAGATCAAAGGAGGCCAGAACAGGACTGATTTCTCGCTAAAGCTACCCTCCCTCTGGTTGTCTTCTTTGGTTGCTCAGTAAAATCACATTGGAAGTCTTCTGCAAGAACAAGGTCCAGGCTATGACCAGTTTGACCCTCCCCCCTTTTTTAGAGTGGGGTGTTTTTGGAAAAGTTCCCCAGCTGATTTTAATACAGAGCTCAATGTAGTGCAGAAGGTGTCTCTTAAAATTTTTCTCACTAATCTTTGCCTATGGCCTGGAATAGCTCACTTGAAGTCAAAGAGACGACCCTTCTATCATGCTCCTCTGGCTGTCCTAGATCCTTTTAGCCTGCGTTTATCCTCCTGCACTCGCTGAGTGCTGGCTCATGCCTTACTCATAGCTGTGTCCAAGGGTGTAATAAATCTTTACAGAACGTTCTTTGCTTGGCTGGCTCTTCTCTCCAAACCATGCAGGCTTTCCGGGATCTACTGTGATCCTGCTGTCATTGCTGATGAAGGTGATTCAAATGCTCCCCAGGGTCATCATATCTACAGATGATGGAGAAACTCACCCTGGGGTTGCTGAATCCTTATCAGTGAAAACAGCAGTCCCAAGAGACTGTGTAGCTGTGGATGGGCTTTCTCCCCTCCCCCCTTTCCACTTTCTGCATCTCCCCTGGAGTTTGAAATCCTCCAGGGTTTCAGATCAGGCAGTGTTACCCAGGGTGCAGAACTCTGGAGAGGAAGCAGGGAAGAACTTCCCGTCCTTTGGTGGCCATCAGTGTGTTATTTGCAAGGCCTCACCTTTCCGTTTTTGCTAGCTGGGAATGACAACGTTCTGAACTCAGTTGTCACCCTCTGCCCTTTCCCCCCTTGGGGATTATGTAAGAACTCTTTCTATATAGGAAACAAGCTTGTCTTTGAGCCTTTCTGGGGATGGCTTTGTATAAATATAAGATACCTTTTGTTACTGTTTGCGGCCCAAGGGATTAGCAGAAAGAGGTTGGGAACCAGCAACGCTCATTTTTATAGGCAGAAAATAGTTGTTGGAAAAACAGCCTGATGTGTGGAGCACAATGTTCTTATCCAGCGAACAGAATTATCTTTCCCAGGCAGCCATGAACACAAAACACCTGGTGCACACGTTTCCTGACCCTTCACATATTTTGAAAACAAGAGACCTTTACCCTGACCTGTAAAGCCACGATCCCCGTGAACTTCTGTCCTCAGACTCGGACGATTATCTCTGCCTGCTTCTGTGGGTTAAATGGTAAACAACATTGATTTTCCCTAATAGGACATCTCTTTTCCTGCCACCCCCTCAGATCTTATCAGATCTGAACCCTCTGCTTCTTCCAACCACTACAGTCCTCAGATGGGGACTCACTGCTGCCCAGGATAAAGGAAGTCAGGGACCTTCTTGCATCTAGCCGGGCTTTGAGTTAGGTACCACTGAGGAGATGGGGATCTCAAGACCTGATCTCTACCCAGGAGAGAGCACAAACCAAATTCACTGAAACCCTCAGGGCATGATGCAAATGGATTAACCTTAAGACTATTGTCTACCTGGAAGCAAATCTTTCTTATCAGAAGGAGAAACTAGAGTAAGAAATCTTCATAAAGGGAATGAGCACGACACACCTGGAAGGGGCGCAGATGAGTGGATGAAGGAAACGAAATAGATAAAAAAAAAAAGAAACAAACAAACAAACAGTGGATGAAGCAGTGAGCAGCCAAGGCTTGGAAGAGCATGTCCACAACAGATTAGATGCTTTTGTAGGGCCCAGAAAACCAGACTGATATCAGTATGCCACTCGGCAGCTATGTGGCCCTGAGCAAGTCCTGTAATGTAACCTTTCCCTCTTCCATAGTGTCAGCTAGTACTGAAACTTACACCGTAATTTAGGGAAAGAACTGAATGAGTTAAAACAAATACTGGCAAAGGACGAGGCCTGCATGACTTGCTCAGACAGTGGTTGTTATTGTTGTGATGTTGAGGAAAACATGAACATTTTCCCCAGAGGCAGGAATTCGTGTCTTCAGTTCCTTCCTTCCTTCTCATTCTCTGTCTCTTCTTTCCTCTTTTGATTTCCTTTCCTTCTGTTCCCTGCCATCCCTATCTCTCTCCCTCCCTCCCCTCTCCCCTCCCCATAGTACAGGGGATAAACCCAAGACTTTGTGCGTGCTAGAATGCACTATACTCGGAGGCTCCTTCTCCAGTTGAGGGATTAAGGTACTTTTCAGAGAGATGCCCAGGCCTTTATTCAAAGCCCATCTATTCCTACATCACCAACAAATCTAGTCAGTGTGTTGCCTGGACCGGCCCTTTACTCTAGAACTGATTAGGATCTTAAGCTAGAGGAAGGCCAAGGCTAGGAGAGAGTCCCAATAGAATCAGGAGCTAAAAGCCACAGCAACCTAGAACTGGGACCTGAGAGTCCCAGAGGGCTACAGATAAAAAGCCCAAATGATTGCGTTTTACAAGGATGCCCCGAGTCAATGAAAAAAAGTTAATAAGCTGTTTCTGGCTTTCTGTGCTTGAGAACATAGGATGATGTAATTTGTATGTAAAAAAAAAATCATCTGAGATTTGGAGGTTGACAGTGAGTGAGTAATTGCGGGTCATCTCTGTTCTCCTTTGTCTCCTCTGTGGATGCTGGCGGGACAGTGGGGGGTTGTCAGCTACAGCCCTGAAACCAACACCCCAGGGCCTTCTTGGTCTTCCAGGGCTAGCGTGTAACATCAGAGCTGCTTAAAAGTTCTGAGAGTCTTGGTTCTACCTCAAATGTGAACTGAATGACTTGAGCTGACAGAAACCTTCGATAACCATGGTGTTTACACATAGCTCACTAGGGAAAGAGTTCTAGCCTGGTACTAGACAAATGGAGTTCAAGTGTCTCCTGTCTTTAACATCCCTGTGACCCTGAGAAAGTCATTTATCTCCTGTGAACCTGATGTCTTGATCTGCAGAGGAGAAATGCTGATAGTCATATAACAGGGCATGTTATAACTATGTATCATATGACATATTATTATACTGAGGATAGCAATCATATTATAATGATGTCTCATCACCCCACCATGGGGAATAACTGAGACTGTGTTTGTGAAGTTGCTTCCTAAGGGCTAACGAAACGGCTCAATAAAGGTGGAAAAATTGGAAAAGCACTCCTTTTGACACCTTCTGTCCAACAAATTTCCCCAGTTTTTCTAAATACATAAACTTGGTGAGACATCTGTGGGCAGCATTTTCTCTTAGGATCTTTCTGTCCTGTTCATGGTATGTGTCCTCCTGTGCTACCCTCCCTGTGACTGACCTGTCCCCCATTTCCCACTCCTGTTTCAGAATGCCTGCTTATGGGGACCGGGCTTTACAAGGAAGGACGTTGCACAATAAGAGGGCTGACGGGCCAAGCCTCTTACATTGTTCTCCTGGCCCACTTTCAGGAATGTGTCACAGGAGGTGGGGGAGATGGGCGGAACAGAGGGTACTAGGCACCAGCCTCCAGGTAACCAAATGTCCAAGCATTCCTTCTCACAATCTAATGAGGACATCAATCTTCAGTAAGTCCAAGGACCTGGGGTCCACAGGGGTGAGGTTTTCTGAACTACTTCAAGAAGCCGAAGAAACAATGACCAAGTTTCAGACCGTGGAGCTGGAGACAGAGGGTCCTGGAGCTTGATGATGTCGGTTTTCAACAGGGATTTACCTTGCCAATAGCAGCCCCCCCCAAATCACGAGGCTCCAGCTCTGTGGTGTTCCCAACGCAGCTCACACTGGACAAGGGAACCGCTTGCTTGTGACTCTATCAACTCTCTGTTTGGTAATGTCCAATGCTAATGCTAATGTAGAAACTCGTAGTCTGCACCAGGGGCAGCATTTACACCACAGAAATAAGCAGTTGACACAGTAAGGCTGTCCCCCCTACCCTACCCCCAGGATCGTCTTATAGGCACACCACCACTTAACTTTGTGTCCAAAAGTCAACAGGTTGTACAGAAAGATAAAATAGATTTTAGAATAGGGGGGCTTATTGCCCTTGAATTTCCACATAAGACACCAGTGTGTGTGTGTGTGTGTGTGTGTGTGTGTGTATGGGGAGTCTTGTATGTAAAATCATCAGGAATTCCATTGTTTACAGTTCCATCTTCACATAGTATCTTTTTTCTTTAGGCAGATGTGGAAAGTGGTCACCACAGACTTGAGAAACATCTGGGGAATGCTTACATCATTGTCTACTTGATTGCATCCCCCACGAGTGTTTCCCAAACTCTGCAAGCTCAGCGCCTGCTTTCTCAGAGCGTGAGGTAGCCCACCTAAGGACATGATGCTCCCAACGTTCAGGAATTGTTTTAAAATAGCTGGATTCTGTTCAAAGTGGCTCACCTCCATATGAAAATGGGGTTTCCTTTTCTCTTTCCATAACAAACTGCAGCATTGACGGAGAAACATGGCTGATGAAAACACAGGTAGGTGTAATACTGACTTCTAGAGGCCTCGTTTCTCACACTGTTTGGTGGCTATAACTGATCGTGTTTATCATTCTTTTCCTTTCCTTCTTTAGCGGCCAAGAGGGAAGAAAGGGGGCTGGAAATGAGCATTTATATAGACTAGCTGTCCATCAGGACAGTCTCATCTCAATTATCATAGCCACCATGCGAAGATGTTACCATGATTTTCACTTTTTCAGAGAAGGGAAGTTGAGAGCGACACATGGTTGCACCAGCCACTTAGTTTATTTTGCCTTGCTATAATCAGTTTATAACAGAAACAAGTTAGGGGCTGGGGAGATGGCTCCGTGGTTAAGAGCACATGCTGCTCTTCCAGAGGACCTGGGTTCACACACACACACACACACACACACACACACGGAGAGAGAGAAAGTGAGAGAATGAGAGAGAGAGAGAGAGAGAGAGAGAGAGAGAGAGAGAGTATAAACAAATGTAATTTAAAACTTAAAAAGAAAATGGTGATTATGATGATGTCCATTCCGGTAGGTTCACAGTGAGAGAAGACACTTGACCACTTTCCTGGAGATGTCACACTGGCGTATTGTCTGCAAGACAGTGTTACACCCCCCGTTTAGAACTTTAACTCATTCCCTATGGTTTTCTGGATTGAATCTCAATACAAGAGTATTGACCCTTCAGGTTGTGATGGCAGAAATAGCACTGGTGCTCACACTGAGCTTTCCCAGAGCTTGCCAAGGGTTTCTCAGTGGATTTGTTCATAAGATCTACACAGAGCAGCTGGGATTGGCAGGTCAGGCCTCAGGTTTGTTTATTTGCTTGCTTGTTTCAGATTCTGCATGGGCTAATGAAGAGATATTGTATTTATTATTGCACACTATCCTTTTATACATTCATGTTTATGTTTTTCTGCATCTCAGTTTCTTCTGGGCAATAATTCATTTAATATGCATTTTAAAGCTTGTCGCTACATAAATAATAGATACTCACAATTGAAATATATTGAGAAATTGTAATACAAAATGATACAAACATAAGAAATCAGTTTTAATTGTGTACTTTAAAAATTGATGGCTTAGGAATCTAACATTGGTACTCAAACATTTAATAGATATAAAATTATATGAGATACTAAATAAAGCAGCTCTTAATAATTTCTATCATAATCCTGAAGTATAATAGAAAAGAGGAGAAGAAAACACAGCTGCATGTATTCTGCATGCTTGGCTTGGGATCATTGTATAAGCACATATGGAAATGTATGCAGTTGGGCAGACAGAACTCTGTCTGTCTGACTTAAAGGAAAGGACTATAGGGATATATTTGGAATTAACAGCCTTTAGGTGGCAGCTGAAGCCATGAGATTGGATGGGATCACCAACTAAAAATATGCAAAGTAAGAATAAGGCACATTCTAACATGGAACCCAGGGAATCTCCTGCCTTTAAAAGTCAAAATTACTCAGCATCCTGGGCCATTCTGGAGGCATCCTACCTCCTCCTACCTCCTAGGAAAGTTTTGGATCAGAAAACAGGCATCACTGACATGTCAGAGAATGTGGACAGTGCTTGTTTTGTTTATACCAGTAAGATAATTCCAGTTATCTGGGAAAACAATGTGAGAGAATTCAGACTTATGGTTAGAAAGCAGAAACACTTTCTCTTCTATGAGGTTCAGTGGGAAGTACACTTGAACCCATTAGCACAGGAGACCACCCCAGTAGCACAGACACTGAGAGAAACAATTAATAAATGGGACCTCCTGAAATTGAAAAGCTTCTGTAAAGCAAAGGACACAGTCAACAAGACAAAATGACAGCCACCAACCTCACATCAGGCAGAGGACTGTTCTCCAAAATATACAAAGAACTCAAGAAATCGGTCATCAAAAAAAAAAATGGAGTACAGACCTAAACAGAGAACTCTCAACAGAGGAATCTAAAATGGCTGAAAGACACTTAAGGAAATGTTCAACATCCTTAGTCATCAGAGAAATGCAAATCAAAACAACTCTGAGATTCCATCTTACACCTGTCAGAATGGCCAAGATCAAAAACACTGATGACAACTTATGCTGGAGAGGCTGTGGGGTAAAGGGAGCACTTCTGCATTGCTGGTGGGAGTGCAAGCTGGTACAGCCCCTTTGGATGTCAGTGTGGTGATTTCTCAGAAAATTAGGAAACAACCTTCCTCAAGACCCAGCAATACCACTTTTGGGTATATATCCAAAGGATGCTCAATCGTGCCACAAGGACATATGCTCAACTATGTTCATAGCAGCATTGTTTGTCATAGCCAGAACCTGGAAACAATCTAAATGCCCCTCGACCGAAGAATAAATAATGTGGTACATTTTCAAAATGCACTACCACACAGCAGAAAAATTAATAACATCTTGAAATTTGCTGACAAATGGATAGATCTAGAAAACATCATATTGACTGAGGTAACACATACCCAGAAAGACAATTACCATGTGTACTCACTTATAAGTGGTTTTTAAACATAAAGGAAAGAAAACCAGCCTACAAACCACAATCCCAGAGAACCTAGACAACAATGAGGACCCTAAGAGAGACATACACGGATCTAATCTACATGGGAAGTAGAAAAAGACAAGATTTCCTGAGTAAATTTGGAGCATGGGGACCATGGGCGAGGGTAGAAGGGGAGGGAAGAGGAAGGGAGGTGAACAGAGAAAAATGTATAGCTCAATAAAATTAACATAATAAAAACGAACATTAAAAAAAAAGAAAGCAGAAACAGTGAGGCAGACTCAAGGAAGACCTAGTGTGGTGGTCTCAGTGGAAACGGACCCCATTGGCTCATAGGGAGTAACATTATTTGAAAGCACTAGAACATGTGGCCTTGTTGGAGTAGATTTGGCCTTATTGGAGGAAGTGTGTTGCTGGGGGTGGCTTTGAGGTTTCAGAAGCTTAAGCCAGGCCTAGTGGCTCACCCTCTCTTCCTCCACCTGTTGATCCAGATGGAGAACTCTTAGCTCCTCTCCAACACTGTCTGTCTGCATTCCTCCATGCTTCTCACCATGATGACAATGGACTCAACCTCGGAACTGTACGCCAGCCCCAGTGAAATGCTCTCCTTTACAGGAGTTGCCATGGTCACGCTGTCTCTTCCCAGCAATTGAAACCCTAACTAAGGCACCTGCTATTGAAGTTACCAGATCAGGAGTGTGGAATAACATAAATATGCTAGCAAATTTATGGAAAAATATGAAATATGTATTGTTATACATTAATAATTCATTAATAATCAATAATATATTTACTAATATATTAATTTTTAAGAAGATAGAATTTTAAAAAGGAGTTAATTATAGAACCGAAAGATATTGCACATAAGTTATTAGTAGTTTTAAGAACAGGAACTGGAGTTGCAGAAGAAAAGATTAGTAAATGCAAAGAGTGAGCAAGAAAGAGGAATCATCCTTGGCTGCAGAGGCGGGGTGGCTCAGTTGGTGAAGTGCTCACCACACAAGCATGAGGACCTGAGTTCAATCCCCAGCACACACATAAAAGGCAGGTGCAGTGGTGCAGGCAAATGCAGCCCTGAGTGGAAACAGAATCCCAGTCTTTCTGGTCAGACAGTCTCACCAAGTTGGTGAGATCCAGGTTCACTCGGAGATCCTGTCTTAAAAGATAAGATGCAGAGCAGTTGGGTAAGATACCCAACATTTCCCTCTGGACACCACACATATTTCTGCACACACTTGTAAACATATACAAAAGTATACAAGTTAAGTGAAAAAGAGGAAAAATGAAAATATTATTAATAACCGTGGAATAACATTGAGTTTACGACATATATGCAATAGGAGTCCCAGGGAGGGAGGAGGTGGACAATTAGGCAGCACCGAATATTTGTGTCCCGTTGTGGGTTCTGCTGAGACGCTGGAACCTTCAGTGCGATGGGTCAGCAGTGGAGAGAGCATCTGTCCGATTTGATGTTCCCCACATCCCAGAGGGCTGTGGACGGGACGCCATTTTGAGGAAGAACTTCAGTCACCCTAAGGGGTTAATAGCAAGGAGTAATCCCAAATCAGGAAACCTGTAGATAACCTGCTACAGCCCCAGGGTGGGAATCAGCCAAGGAAAGCCGTTAGGGATAAGAGGAGGACCAGGCACCAGCAGGATGGAAAGTTCAGGAGTCTCGACTCAAGCAGCGTAGGCTGTAGAACACTTTCTATGGCTGAAGGTTGAGTTCAATTCCTGAGGATATCTACAAGGTCAATCTGATAGCCCCAAGCCTGAGGTCAGTGGGTACCTCAACCCCTGGAACCACTAACTCGCCGTGAGGTCCACTGCCAAGTGGACCAAGAATTCTCGAGTACTCAACTTCTGCAGCTCATCCCTCCATCTGGGCGTTTAGTGTTGAGTGGGTTTGGAAAGCATGGTCTACTTGTATAGTTCTCAGGGCTGTTTGCTTCCTTCTCCCACGTCCAGTGCACTTGGAGGCAACATTGGAGCCACCTTGGAATGTATGATCTGGGAAATCTCATGAGTGAGAACCAATTGTCTCGCAAAGCTAAATAGGCAGCAGATGCTTCAGTAACACAAAAAAAGGGACGTTTGCAGAGGGAAGAGATGCTGCAGCGGACATGTGAATGGTGCCTGGTCGGAGGTGAACCGGCAACCCGGCAACCTAAACGATTCAAAGACAAGGGTCTCCAACTTCACCTGACCCTCCATTTGGCCCATTCCCGTCTTAGCCGCAAGGAAGCCGCTTGGAGATGGTTCCTCCCCATTGTGTTATCCCGTCTGCTTCATTTTACTCTACTTTTAGTAGGTATATTGACTATTTTTCTAAAGGCTTTCAATTTTTATCCCTTTTCCTAAATTTATCTACTTTTATTTATGTACTTTTTTCCTTATCAAAGAATCAGATTTTTAAAAATCTCTTGTTCTTTTCATAACATAGTTTCTACTATCCTCTTTCCTTTACTGAACCTGATTCTTCTTTCTTTTTCCCTTTTTCATTCCTTCTTTAAACATTTATATTTTAAATATATTTAATACGTAATTTAGTATATTTAGTATATAGTAACATTCAATATATTTAATGATGTTGTCTGTGTCAGCGTGTGGTCGGGTGTGTCCTCATGAGTGCCTGTGGCTGAGGAGGTTGAAAGGGTACATCCGGCTCCCTGGAACTGAAGTTACAGTGGTTGCTGTCACCCAGCATGGGTGCAAGGATCTGAACTCAGGTCTTCTGCAAAAGAGCAGTGTAAGCTCTTCAGTACTAAGCCATATCTCCAGTTCCCATGCATCCTCCTAAAAATGTTTATTATCATTAGTTTTTTAAATATGAGGTCCTGCTATGTAGCTAGGGTTAGCCTGAAATGTAGATCAGACTGGCCTTGAGCACACAGAAGCCCTCTGGCCTCTACCTAACAAGTTCTGGGATGAAAGGCCTTAATTTGCTATTTTCACTTTTACCTTAAATAACCTTGAACTTCGTAGCGCACTCTACATTATTTCCCCCATTTTCTTGTCTTCTTGTAGTGTCTTAATTGGCTTTAATTGATTTTTAGTGAACTTCTACATCATGTTCAGATTAGTGTTTTTGATGTTACAAGCTGATTTTCACTTCTCTGGTTGAGTATTACCATGGATTAGGTTCCCAAGAGTAGGTTGCTTACTAACAAGATCCCCAAATAAAACTGGGAGAAATATTCAAACAAACACGTACAGCTTGTAACACAGAACAAAGGAAATATGAGACACAAAGCAACACTGATACCTCCAAGATCGCAGAAATCTTTAACGGACAAGCTCAAGGACAGGTCAGAGGCAGGAGTGCAGGACAAAGCACCCAGATGTCTACGTGTTAGAGTACAATGACTTCAAAGACTTCAAACAAGTGGATGAATGAAACGAAGAAACCAACTGATTGAATAGGTAAGAAGGTAGGCAAGGGAGAAGAGGAAGGCAGCAGCATGAATGAGAAAGTCAGCAAGGGAGTTGAGATCTTGGCAAAAATAAACCTAGAAACGCTGAATATAGAAAACTGAATTAGCAAATAAAAAACACGGTAGAAAGCATACACAGTAGACTAGATTTGGTAGAGGAAAACTGCCTGAGATGGAAGATAAGAGTGAGTCATTATTATATTTTAATATTAGTAAAGGAAAATATTTGCAAGCAAGACTAGACTCTTCAAGAACTCTAGAATATGATCAGGAGACCTAAGAATTCATAGGACTGAAGGAGGAGCCAATACAAAAGCTACAGCTATAGAAAAATCTATTCAATAAAATAAGTACACAAAATTCCCAAATCTGTGGAAAGAAATAGACATCCACACACAAAAGGTATTTAGAACCCCAGCAGACATGGCCAGAGAACATATCTATGATGTATAAACAAAATGTCGAAAAAGAAACAATAATAAAGGTTTTAAGAGAAATTTTAAGAGAAACAATAATTAAGGTTTTAAACTCATTTGGTATAAACCCGTTAATGTAACATCAGACTGCCCATCAACAATTCTAAAAGCCATTGATGACAATATTTCAAACACTGAAAATCAACCACTGTCATGGGTTTGCTGTATCCAACAGAGTATCTTTCAAAATTACCTGAGAAATAAAGACATTTTAGGACAAACACTAATTACTAATCACCAAGTTAGTATTGCAGAAATACTTAAAATATTCTTTTCATTGGGTAGGAAGAGCTATAGAATCAACCAAAGAATACATTTTATGAGAGGCATAGATAAGTAAAGGGGTAGAAAGAAGAAATTATGTCTAACTCTGAAAGCAAACCCCAAATTTGCATAAAGGAGAAAGAAATATCAATTATTGAACCAATCAGGAAAACAACCAACAATATTGTGAGAATCATGAAATACCTCTCAATAATAATATCAAATGCAACGATCTTAATTCTCTAGTGAAAAAAATGCAGACTAACTGATTGCATTAAAATTAAGAGCTAACTATTTATTGTTTACAAGAAATGTGTCTCACTGGGAAATACATCCAAAATCCTAGAATGGAAAGATGGAAGTCAGTATGTCCAGGAAATAAAAGTCAAAAGTAAGGAGAAGGTATACTTGAATATACTTGTATATATATACTGACTATTGGTGCCCCAATTTTATAAAAATTACTGAATATAAAGAAATAAATAATAAATACTAGGTGACTTCAATACCCCAATACCCTACTTTTATCAAAACATGAATTATCCTAATAAAAAATAATGAAGTTCAGGGTTAAATTGCGTCAGAGATTTGCCGGAATTAACAGACATCTACAGAATATTCAATTTAACAGCTGTAGAATAAACATTCACTTTGGCAGCCCATGGTGTTTTGTGTAAAATTAATCATATTTTATGCCACAAAACAAATTCTTAATACAAAATAATTAAAATAATTTCTTGCATCTTACCAGATCTTTTGTTTATTTGTTTTTGTTTTTTTTATTTCTGTGTAACAGCCCTAGCTGTCCTGTAATTCACTTTGTAGACCAGTCTGGCTTCAAACAGACTACGATCAGCCTATGTCACCATGTCTGGCTTATCTTACCAGATCTTAGTGGAACAAAAGTAGAGAATAACATCAAAAGAAACCATGCAGATAAATGGAAATGGACAGATACACTCTTGAATGGTCAATGTGCTATTGAAGAAGTCAGGGAGGAAATTTTAAAAGTCCTAGAATCAAGTGAAAATAAAATCATAGCTTATCAAAGCCTTTGAGACACAGGAAGGCAGATTTTAAGATGAAATTTTATGCTCTCCACTATAAATATGCAGAGATCTCAAATAAATAACTTAATGATGTTGTTTAACATCTCAGAAAAACAGGGACAATTCAAATCAGTAGATAAACAAGAAGGACCATGGCAGAAATCAATGAAATTGAGAAGAACAGAAAAATGCAAAGAATCCATGAACTAAGGAACAGGTTCTCTGAGAAGATAAATGAGATCTACAAATTCTCAGCCAAGCTAGCCAAAAGAAAAGTAACAGCAGACACAGACAATGAACTTAGAGATGAGAAAGGGGGAATGAAAACAGATGCCAGTGACATCTAGAGACTCAGAAAAAAAGCAAAAAACAAAACAAAAAAAGCCCAAAAATTTATTTTGAGAAGCTTGGAATTTCAGGGGGGGAAAACTGGTAAATTTTTAGACATGTTGTCCTACCGACACTAAAACAGCAGAATACAAACAACTAAAGCAGCTCTGTGATGAGCAATGAGATTGGAGCTGTGGTGAAATCTCCCAAAAATGGAAATCCAGGGACCACGCCTATCCAGTACAGACTCTACCAGGTCATTAAAGAGCTACTACTGGTGCACCCCAAGCCATCTTGTAGACCAGAAAGGTAAAAAGCATGGCCAGATGAATTCTGTGAGCTCTATAACTCTGCTACCAAACCAATTCAGACTATCACAAGAAACCAAACAATAGAATCTATAAATCAATTTTTTGATGAGCATAGGTACAAATTATCAATTAATTATTGCAAACTGATTTCAACCATACATTAAAAAGATCATATATATCATGATAAAGTTGGCTTCATTCCAGGGATATAAAGACATCAACACATACACATCAGTAAATATAATACAGCACACAGATAGGTAGAGGAATAGAAGGTAAGTGATTATCTCAGAAGATGCAGAAAAGACCTTGACAAAGTTCAGCATCCCTTTACGACAAAAAACCTTAGGATTACCACAACATAATACAGTGTCTATATGGCTACCCTGTGTCCAACATTACATTAACAGTACTAAAGGTAAAGCAGTCCCCCAAAGCAGGCACAAGACAGTGTCCATTATCTCCAATCTCATTCTACATAGTGTCTGAAGCTTTAGCTAGAGTAATTAGGCAAAGAAAAAAGAAAGGGGGATACAACCAGGGAAGGAAAGAAATCAAATTATCCCTGTTTGCCTTGATAGGATCTTATATTTAAAAGACTTTAATGAGACCACCAGAAACTTTTAGATCAGATTAACAAGTTAGCAGTCTACAATGAGTAGCTTGTCTACATCAATAATAAGCTTGCTAAATAAAGTTAGTAACTCCCTCGCCCACAAAAACTTCAAAAACATCAGTAACCAATGAGATGAGGGACTGACACATCTGAGACCATTTTAAAAAGGGACTGGGAAGGTGTAAACCCTTATTATTATTTTTTAGGTCAGTTTCTTCAGCTACCTAATTATTTCCCTCTAAGCCCCATTTCCTCTGTTCCACACTGCCTCCCAGCCCTTAAGGAAACCCAAAAAAAGGCAATCAAACAGATGAAAGAAACAATTCAAGACTTGTAAACCAAAATAGAGACAATAAAGAAAACAAAACTGAGGGAATTCTGGAAATGGAAAATATGAGAAAATTATCAGGAACCACAAATGCAAGCATAAACAGCAGAATACAAGAGATGGAAAAAAGAATCTCAAGAGCTGAAGATACAATAGAGGAAATAGACCCATCTGTCAAAGAAAACATTAAATCTAACAAAAACTTAACACAAAATATCCAGGAAATATGGGACACCATGAAAAGACCAAACCTAAAAATAATATGGATAAAAAGGGAAGAAGTCCAACTCAAAAGCACAGAAAATATATTCAACAAAATCATAGAAGAAAACTTTCCCAACCTACAGATATGCATATAAAGATGCAAGAAGCTTACAGAACACCAAATAGATTGGATGAAAAAAAGTCCCCTCATCACATAATAATCAAAACACTAAACATACAGAATAAAGAAAGAATATTAAGAGCTACAAAGGGAAAAGGTCAAGTAACATATAAAGACAAACCTATCAGAATTACACTTCATTTCTCAATGGAAATAGTGAAAGCCAGAAGGTCCTGGTCAAGTGTTATGCAGACATTAAGAGACCAAGGATGCCAGCCCAGACTACTATACCCAACAAAACCTTCAATCACCATAGACAGACAAAACAAGATATTCCATGACAGAACCAGATTTAACCAATACCTAGCTACAAACCAAACTTTACACAAAGTACTAGAAGGAAAACTCCAACCTAAGGAAGTTGGCTACATCCACAAAAACACAGGCAATAGATGATCTCAGAGCAGCAAGTCCCAAAGAAGGGGAAAATACACACAGTAACATCACCAACAACAAAAACAAAAATAACAGGAGCTAACAATCACTGGTCATTAATATCCCTTGATATAAATGTACTCAACTCACCTATATAAAAGGACACAAGCTAACAGATTGGATACGAAAACAGAAACCATCCTTCTGCTGCATACAAGAAACATACCTCAACCTTGAAGACAGACATCACCTCAGAGTAAAGGATTAGAGAAAAAAAAAATTCCAGTCAAATGGACTTAAGAAATAAGCTGGTGTACCTATTCTAATAGCTAAAAAAAAAAAAAAAAACCAGATTTCAACCTAAAATCAATCAAGAGAGACAAAGATGAACATTTCATATTAGTCCCAGCAAAAATCCATCAAGAGGAAATCTCAATACTGAATGTCTATTCCCCAAATACGAGGGCACCTTCATATGTAAAAGAAACACTTCTAAAGCTTAAACCACACATTAAACCCCATACACTAATAGTGGGAGACTTCAACACTCCACTCTCACCACTGGACAGGTCTGTCAGACAGAGAAATAAGGAAACTAACAGATGCTATGACTCAAATGGACTTAACAGACATCTATAGAATATTCCATCCAAACATAAAATAATATTCCTTCTACTCAGCACCTCATGGAACTTTCTCAAAAATTGACCATATACTAGGTAACAAAGCAAACCTCAACAGTTACCAAAGAGAGTTGGAATAACCCCATGTATCTATTTTGTCAGATAACAGTGGTTTAAAATTAGAATTCAACAGCAACAATAAATTCAGAAAGCCCACAAACACATGGAAATTAAGCAATGCTCACCTGAATCATCAATCGGTCGAGGAAGAAATAAAGGAAGAAATTAAAGACTTCCTAAAATTCAATAAAAATGACCACACAATATATGCAGATTTATGAGACACTATGAGAGCAGTGTTAAGAGGAAAGTTCATAGCACTAAATGCCTACATAAACAAGCTGGAAAAATCCCACACTAGTGAATTAACAGAACACCTGAAAACTCACCAAGGAGGACTAGACATCAGTAAATAATCAAATTGAAAGCTGAAATCAACAAAATAGAAACACAGAAAACAATACAAAGAATCAATAGGACAAAGAGTTGGGTTTTTTTTTTTTTTGAGAAAATCAACAAGATAGACAAACCTTTATCCAAACTAACCAAAAGGCAGAGAGAGAATAACCAAATTAACAAAATCAGAAATGAAAAGGGGGACATAACAACAGACAAAGAGGAAATCCAGAGAATCATCAAGTCCTTTTTCAAAAACATGTATTTCACAAAATTGGAAAATTAAAGGAAATGGACAATTTTCTGGATAAATATCATTTAACAAAATTAAACCAAGACCAGGTAAACAAATTAAATAGACCTATAACTGCTAAAGAAATAGAAAGAGTTATCAAAAATCTCCCAACCAAAAAAAGCCAAGGACCAGATGATTTCAGCACAGAATTCTACAAGATTTTCAAAGAAGAACTAATACCAATACTTCTCAAATTGTTTCACACAATAGAAACAGAAGGAACATTGCCAAACTCTTTTTATGAGGCTACAATTACCCTGATACCCAAATCCCACAAAGACATTACTAAGAAAGAGATTGCAGACCAATCTCACTCATGAACATTGATGCAAAAATATTCAATAAAATACTGGCAATGAGAATCCAAGAGCACATCAGAGAAATCATCCACCATGATCAAGCGAGCTTCATCCCAGAGATTCAGGGATGGTTCACCATATGAAAATCTGTCAACGTAATCTACCTTATGAATAAACTGAAAAGGAAAAACCACATGATCATCTCACTAGATGCTGAAAAAGCCTTTGACAAAATAAAACATCCCTTCATGATAAAGGTCTTGGAGAGAGTAGGGATACAAGGAACATACCTAAACATAATAAGGATGATATACAACAAGCCAACAGCCAACATCAAATTAAATGGAGAGAAACTCAAAGCAATCCCACTGAAATCAGGAACAACACAAGGTTGTTCACTATCTCAATATATATTCAACATAGTACTTGAGGTTCTAGCTAGAGCAATAAACAACAAAAGGAGATCAAGGGGATACAAATTGGAAAAGAAGTCAAACTCTCACTATTTACTGATGATATGATAGTTTACGTAAATGACCCCAAAAAATTCCACTAAGGAACTTCTACAACTCATAAACACCTTCAGTAATGTAGCAGGATACAAGATTAACTAAAAAAAAATCAGTAGCCCTCCTTTACACAGATGATAAATGGGCTGAGAAGGAAATCATAGAAACATCACCCTTCACAATAGCCACAATAGCATAAAATATCTTGGAGTAACTCTAACCAAACAAGTGGAAAACCTGTGTGACAAGAACTTTAAAACTTTGAAGAAAGAAATTGAAGAAGACACCAGAAAATAGAAAGATCTCCCATCTCTTGGGTAGGTAGAATTAACATGGTAAAAATGGCAATCTTACTGCTGTGGGAGCACATTCTGCTCTTTCAGCCAATAGCCTTTAAGATACCAGCCCACTTGGGTGTGGTCTCTTATACTATAAAAAGCAGCGGTAACCGTGCACCTGCTCTCTTGTTTCTGGCTCCTGCTAGACTCTCTTCCTGTTTTCTCAGAGGGCTGTTGTCTAGGACAGTGGTCTGTAAGTTTTCCCTTTAAATAAATAACCCTTTTTTTATCCATAATTCTGAACTGGTGTGGAATTGTCTTGTGAATTACTCCTTCATCTTACCAAAAGCAATCTACAAATTTAATGCAATGCCCATCAGGATCCCAGAAAAATTCTTCACAGACCTTGAAAGAACAATACTCAACTTCATATGTAAAAGCAAAAAACCCAAGATAGCCAAAACAACTCTGCACAATAAAGGAACTTCTGGAGGCATTACAATCCCTGACTTCAAACTCTACTACAGAGCTACAGTACTAAGAACAGTCTGATATTGGCATAAAAACAGACAGGAGAACCAATGAAACCAAATCAAAGACCTGGATATCAATTCACACACCTACAAACACCTGATTTTTGACAAAGAAGCAAAAAATATAAAATGGAAAAAAAGCATATTTAACAAATGGTGCTGGAATAACTGGATATCAACATGTAGAAGAATGAAAATAGATCCATATCTAATGCCATGCACAAAACTCTGGTCCAAATGGATCAAAGACCTTAACATAAAACCAACCATACTAAACCTCATAGAAGAGAAAGTGGGAAGTACACTTGAATGCGTTGGCACAGGGAACCACTTCCTAAATAGAACCCCAGTAGCACAGAAACTGAGAGAAACAATTAATAAATGGGACCTCCTGAAACTTAAAAGCTTCTGTAAAGCAAAGGACATGGTCAACAAGACAAAACGACAGCCTACAGAATGGGAAAAGATCTTCACCAACCCACATCAGCCAGAGGCTTAATCTCCAAAATATACAAAGAACTCAAGAAATTGATCTTCAAAAGAACAAACAATCCAATAAAAAAAAAATTAGTACAGACCTAAACAGAGAATTCTCAACAGAGGAATCTAAAATGGCTGAAAGACACTTAAGAAAATATTTAACATCCTTAGCCATCAGAGAAATGCAAATCAAAACAACTCTGAGATTCCATCTTACATTTGTAAGAATGGCCAAGCTCAAAAACACTGATGGCAACTTATGCTGGAGAGGTTGTGGAGTAAAGGGAACACTCCTGCATTGCTGGTGGGAGTGCAAACTGGTACAACCCCTTTGGATGTCAGTGTGGTGATTTCTCAGAAAATTAGGAAACAACCTTCCTCAAGACCCAGCAACATCGCTTTTGGGTATATACCCAAAGGATGCTCAATCATACCACAAGGACATGTGCTCAGCTATGTTCATAGCAGCATTGTTTGTTATAGCTGGAACCTGGAAACAACCTAAATGACCCTCAAGCAGAGAATGGATAAGGAAAATGTAGTACATTTACACAGCAGAAAAAAATAATGACATCTTAAAATTTGCAGGCAAATGGATAGATCTAGAAAACATGATATTGAGTGAAGTATCCCAGACCCAGAAAGACAAATATTATTTTACCCACTCATAAGTGGCTTTTAGACATCAAGCAAAGAAAAACCAGCCTACAATTCACAATCCCAGAGAACCTAGACAGCAAATAGCACCCTAAGAGAGACATACATTGATCTAACCTAAATTGGAAGTAGAAAAAGACAAGATATCCTAAGTAAATTTTGAGCACAGGGATTATGGGAGGGAGAGGGGAGAGGAAGGGAGGGAAATAAAGAAAAATATATAACTCAATACAAACAATTTTTTTAAAAAAGAAAAGACAAATTTAGAGGTAAAACTAAGTGAGGTGGCCTAATTAGGATGCCAAAGAAGAGTAAATTAAATTCAAAATAAATAGAATAAAAGGATAGAGGTGTGTAGAAATTTAAGGAGATAGAAAATAGATGTTAATGTGCAAAAAAAATTGAGAAAGTCAAATGCTAGTTCTCCAGAGAGATTAATAACTTTGAAAATTTTATAGCACATCATTTGGCAGAGTCGAACTATTTCTCCTGAAGCATTTACTAAACCCTGCTCTAGAGCAACTCAGCTCTCTTTCATTTACTGAGGGAGTGTGAAGTGGGACATGCAGTTTGTCTATATTTCAAAAAGCTATGTTTTACACAATTCTAGTCCTGAGTATTTACCCAAAGAAATGAAAACATTTATTTACTGAGGACACAGATAAGAGGGCTTGTGTGGCTTTATTTACATTAACCCCTGGATGACAGTGTCTGGGTGTTCCTCAATAGGAAAATGGAGAAAAAATAATACCTCATAGTCACAATATGGAATAAGACAGTGGCAATCCAAATGGACTACTGAAATAGTCAATAATATAGAGCAACTCCAAATTCTTTTATTTTTAAAAAAAATATTTATTTTATGTGTATGGATGATTTACCTACATGCATGTATATGCATCACATATTTTCCAGATACCCTCGGAGGTCCAAAAAGGGCATCAGATCCCCTGGATCTAGATGGTTATAGTTATAGATATCTAGTTATAGATAGTGTGAGCCACCACGTGGGTGTTGAAAACCAAATATAGGTCCTTTGCAAGAGCAGCAAGTGCTCCTAACTGCCATGCCATCCCTCCAGCCCCTCTAGAGAGAGACTTTTAAAACATAATATTTAATTTTTAACAGGCTCCATAGGGAGTGAACGTATTACAATATAACCTAGGATTCTAGAACCAGGAAAATCAATCCACAGTGGAAAACAGGAATAATAAGGCTGCTTTTGGTGAGTTAGGGAACTGGCAGAGATTGATGGGGAGGGTATAAACAACTCTCTGAGCTTTGAAGGGTCACCCTGTTATCTTAAAAGTGATTTGGGTCCAACAAGCACAGACTAGTGTAACAGAAACGAGCGGGCCTGCTTTTGGTCCCAGCTGCCCAGCTAGCTTAACCCCCGAAATAACCACACAGAAACTGTATTCATTTAAATACTGCCTGGCCCATTAGTTCTAGCCTCTTATTGGCTAACTCTCACATCTTGATTCAACCCATTTCTAATAATCTGTATGTCATGGCTTACTGGGAAAGATTCAGCATGTCTGACCTGGCAGCTCCATGGCGGTTCTCTCTCTGCCTTCTTCCCAGCACTCAATTCTGTCTACTCCACCTACCTAAGTCCTGCCCTATCAAAAGGCCAAGGCAGTTTCTTTATTCAACCAATGAAAGCAACACATAGACAGAAGAACCTCCTACACCAAACTAGCTTATAAAGCAATGAGGAAAAGAGTCAGTGGATGGGTAGAGGGATGAAAGTGTAGGCAGCAACAGAGAGACACTAGGTTGGTATACAAGTGTCCACTGAAAAAGTCTCAACTACGTTGCAGCTTGAACCTTTTCATACTTAAATTCTAAAAACAGCTTTAAGCCAAAGCTTATCTAGGAGATGGGGGGTGAGGGTAAACGGAATGGGTAGCTGGGGATGGGGGCGGGGGGAGCAGCTCCCTTTCCTTCTCTGAGTCTCGCTTTGTAGACAGAAGAACATGCTTCCATAACAATTGAGTAAACACATATGCTAGGAGAGTGGAATTTACAGGATATCTATATTAAGTGGTTCCCGATCCTTCCAGAATACATCGGAAATGTCCAGGATCCTGAAGGTGCAGGAGGCTTCCTTGCCTAAATTTGCCTCGACCTGTTCACTGCTAGTGGCTTATTTAGAACTGAACTAGAGACACCTGCCCCTCACTCCAAATACAGTGAGCATTCGCTTTCCAAAACACTGGAGATGGGAGCCGTCCTGAGATGACAAGGTCTACAAACTGACCTCTGAAAGGAGCTCTCTGTTCTGAAAGAGTTCAAGCAGAGTTGCCTGCAAAGCCTAGAGAGGGCTCAAGGGAGCCACCCTGAACTATAAGTTTGGTGAAGCCAGAATTCTGCCCATGCATTTGTGTTGGTCCCCATTTTATCTGAGTATGTTGTAGTTCAGCATCTAACACAAATCAAAGCCCTTTAAAGCATTTTGGCGGCAAATAAATAAATGTATGGTAAACCCCTCTATTAAAAAAAAACCAGTAATTATCAGTTACATGATCTACCCCCATCCTTTCTACTCTGGATGGGTAGTAACACTTCCTATGTAGGCTTTTATTAAATAAAGAATCTTCATTATTCCTCTAAATGGTTAGTGTTTCTTCCTACTAGGACACACAAAAAGAATAACAATTGCTACTGCTACTGCCATTTGTTGAGGAATCACTATTGACCTAAGGCCAATGCTAAGACTCTTAACTTGGCACCAACCCCTGCAATGCTCCCGAGCAGGTAAGGATAAGATGGGACAACCAATGCTCAGCCAGGAAGCTTCGCCAAAGGAAGTCCTGCTGTAAACTGGTTGACTCCAAACCCTGTGTGCCGTAAACACGTAGCAGAGCAGAAGGTATATTACTCCGTGGCGGGTGACACCTAATAAGTTCAGAAAAGCTGTTCTCAAGATAGGTAGCTCTTCCCCAAGTGCATATATGGTGAGGCTACTCTTGGCAGCCACCTCCTGCACCTTGGTGTGTGAGCATGTGCAGCGACTGCCCGAACAATTACCAGGAGGAAGGAAGCACATCCTCTCTGACCCTTGGCCTCCCCCTTCCTACCCTCTCGTCAATACAAGCCCTTCCAAATCCAAAGGCCCTTTCTTCTTCTAGAAGAAATAGTGGCCCCAGAATTATTATTATTATTCCACTCAGTCAGTTTCGCGGCTGTTTGTTTTTTTGCTTTCTTTTGTTTAGATACCTCTACGATGAGACCATCACTCCCGGAGTTTGTTGCTCCATGCCCTTCCTCAGTGGGCTCTCCAGACTGTTCCTTTTCCCAAGGAAGTTGTTTTTAAACATTGGACATCAATGTCCCTGCCCTGATCATGACCATCCCTAAACAACAGCCCAAGAATAACACCAATGTGAGGATATAGGTTCCACAGGCCTGGGAGGAGGCTTTTCCTAAGGTTCAAGGGTGACCTAAAACCTGTCTGCAGTACATCCCACAGTTCTCTCCCAGTGCCCTCCTCCTCATACCAAAACTTCCCATCCAAATAGATCCTTGCTTAGATCACAGCTTCCGATGCATGGGCCTGATGAAGATAAGCTGTTCCAGGTAGACTTTCATGCCATGATAAACTAGGCTACCACCCCAGTACACATACAATTGGTAAAAATTCCTCTGTATGATATTTTTCAAATAAGAAATATCTTAACTTGAATAGCACAAAGATCTATATGTACAGCCAAAATAACTGCAAAGGTCATTCCCATATTTATGCCCAATCTCTAAAGATATCGATGGCTATTTGCTCTGGTTTGGTCTTGGGTTTCCCTGGGCAGATCTGTGGACAAGGGCTCCTCCCTCCCCACCACCTCACTAGTGTTCGTTGTGGTTTGTCATCTTGAGACAGCTATTCCAACTGGGATGAGACAGAAGAGACTCTCCAAGTAGTTTTAATTTATACTTCCCTGATGGCTGGTGATGTGGGATTTCCCTCTGTATGCTGTGATTACCATTGATGAATAAAGAAACTGCTTTGGGCCTAAAGCAGGGCAGAAGAGAGCTAAGAGGGGAAAACTAAACTGAATGCTGGGAGAAAGAAGGTGGAGTCAAGAGAAGTCATGTAGCCCCACCGGAGACAGATGCCGGGCAGAACTTTACCTGGTAAGCCATACCCACGTGGAGATACACAGATTAATGGAGATGGGTTAGTTTAGGATATAAGAGTTAGCCAGAAATACACTTAAGCTATTGGCCAAACAGTATTGCAATTAATACATATTTCTGTGTGATTATTTCGGGAGTCTGGGCAGCCGGGAAATGAACGAGCGGACACCCCCTACAGGCTGGTGATTTTCAACATTTAAGAAAAACTGTTAACTGGCCATTCATATTTCTTCTGAGACCTGTCTATTCATTTCATTAAGCTATTCATTGATCAGTAATTTTATGATCTAGGTATTTAATTTTTGCAGTTTTTGACTTATTTTTACTATCATACTCCATCTGGGGGACAGCTGGCAAAGATGCTCTCCCCGTCTATGGGCCATTTGGTCACCCTGTTGCTGGTAGTTGCCCCTATTTTGCAGGAATTTTTCAATTCAATTGTCCTGTTTATTGTTTCTTGGGACTGTGCCCTGTGCTCTTGGGGTCCTATTTGGGAACTCTTGTCCTATAACCTCAGGCATACTCCTACACTTTTGAAAGTTTTGGTGTCTCTGTTTTTAGGATAACAGATTTTATCCACCTGGAATTGATTTGCATGCAATGGTAGACTCGGTCTATGTTGACTCTTCTGCAATGGGGTACCTGGTTTTGCCAGCACCATTTGTTGAATAGGTTATCTGAGCAGTTGAAGAACACTGTCTCTTTGCTGCTCCAAGAGCCCCAAATAAGAACGACAAGATTCACACTGACCCTACCACTGTTTCCAGCCACCTCTGAAGGAGCACAGCAGGGTGAGAAGACGACCAAGCATCCTCCAGACACAAGCCCTTCCTAGCCACAGCTGTGACGACTGATTCTTGCTGTCAGTTGCCAATAAAACATAACACATGGTCCCTGAAAAGTGCAGGATTGCTGTGGGAAGGTGGCCAAGCAGCCACAGTCCTGACGCCTTTCATGCCCTTAGACAGCCAGTAAGTTAATAACTGCAATGGTTTATCTCAGCATCTCCTGCTGCCTTGGGTGCTTAACTCCACTGCAATGTTCAGTAGGCAATGGGGAGCCTTTATCGGAAAATGTAAAGATCACTTGGGGACTTTATTCTGCCGAGTGAAAAGCTACCCCTAAGAGGGCTCTGGAAATGAGTGCCATGGCATTTAGACTTCTGCCCATGCCTGCCCCACACCACTCCCACACACGTTTTTAAAATTTTAATGCTGGGCTGTCTTCAATCACACAAAACGACAATTGATAAGATACGAAGCTAGCTACCTTTCTCCAACACAGCCTGGCTGAGTTGGGTACCGCCTGCCCCAGCCCTGCCTGCTCTCTGCTGCTCTCTTGTTTTCCTGCTGTCCTCCATCGACTGCACCAATTTCATCATCCTGTGTTAGATCAAGATGGCCATGCTGCACCTTTGTGCAGACCCAAAGCCATATGACTTGGAGCCTAATTCTCACGGGTTGACAACCTCAGCAGGTTTCAGAGGCCATCAAGAGCCTGGCAGGAACTTTTAATTATTCAGTGGGAGAATCTCTGTCGTTTAAGAGAGGTCGTTAACACTACTTCTTAGAATGATTCAGGTTGTCCAAGTTTTCTGTCGCATGCCAGTGACTAGAAGTTCCAACTGGCCTCTGCAAGAGAACTATGATGTCCTGTTTTCAGCTGCAGTACAGGCAAGCTGAAGGTGAAGAGCGGCCATTTTTAGTGTTCATATTTCTGATTAGAGGATGCCGGAAGGGGTCCAGAAGAGAAAGAAAGTGTCAGCTGGAACACAGTTAGCGTGCTGGCCGGCCACCCGGAAACGTGCTATGCTGGGCAAGCTATGCCTGGTCAGCCTTTCCACTGACGGACGTGCTGGCTCACGCCAGAGGAAGAGCCATCAAAAGAAGGGAGTCAAACATCCCCAAGGTTCACTTGCAACCATCTCTCTCTCATCCCATTTTAACCGTTGATAAGGGCCAGAGGGAGGTTGGGAGTGAAAGGGGAATGGGGATATCATTAAACATTGTTACATACATATATGAAAATGTCACAGGGACGCCCATCATTTTATTAATACGTAAACACATACATTCCGTCCTGACCTGGTAAGGGAAAGGAGATGGGATACTTTATAAAATAAATCAAAAGATCGTATTATAAGTGGTTCTTACCACCCGTCACCAGTTCTGGGTTTTTGTTTGCTTGTTTGTTTCCCTTTTCGAACAGTTCCCAAGCAGGGTTGAAGAGCTAGTTCAGCAGCTAAGAGCACTGCTGCCCTGGCAGAGGCCCTGGGCTCGGTCCCCAGCAACCACATGGCGGCTCACAAACATCTGTGATTGCAGTTCCATAGGGTCTCCCTGGGCCCTGCATGCACATGATACACAGATATACATGCAGGCAGAACACTCATACGCGTGAATAAAGTAAAAATAAAAGATTTTTAAGGTTTTCAAGCTACTTAACATTGATATATATATACATATATATATATATATATATCATCAATATAAACCAGTGAGTTTCAAAAGATCAAGCAAGAGGGTAAATTATTTTTTGAAATCTCTGCCAAATAGTCTTCAGAGTTGATTCCTGTGGCTCCCGATGCCAGTGTGAGCCTGAGGAATGAGAAATGGGACTGATAAGGGCTCGGTTAGTTTGATGAGCGTGAATTCTAGAATCGGCATCTAGAGTCTAACCTGAATCCAATGCCTAGAAACTCCAGCTTTGGATGGATAATGAACTTGCCTAAACCTCCATTTCCCTATCTGCACACTGGCAATAGCCAAGTTTATAGAGTTCTCACATCAAAGATCAGCTGTATGACCCTTAGTACTTAGTACTGAGCACTACCCTGGATGCTTAGTTCAGAGTGACCGCTAACAATACTGATTGTTTTTGTCCTTTGTTATTAATATAAAATTAATGGAAGTAATTTCAAAGCACCATCGGCACGTAAGATGAGGGAGGGCCTTTGAGTAGCCTTCCTACTGGCAGCCTTTAATTGGCTTGTGAAACTCCACCTTTAACTGACTTGCTTATCACCCACTTGACAGTTTTTAAGAGGGGAAGCATCCTTTACAAGAATCCCCTGGCCCTCCCAGGAAACCCAGATCATAATACCGAACCCTGAAGTCCACAGCAAAGATACAGAGCCCCTCACCATATTTAGGCATAATACAACCTGCCAAAGCCTCTCTCACCATGGAAACAAAAGGCCCAAACACGCTTGGTCCTTCACAGCTGTACACCCCAACCCCCCAGTCCCTGCTTACTTCAGAGCTCAGTGTTTGCTGGAAACACTGCAGCATCAGCTGCCTAATCCATCATCGGGTGCCACTCTAACAATCTAGCAGGAAAAGATACCTGCCCTCCACTTGGTGCCCCTGGGCAGACTCACGGTAATTTATGAGGCAGCAGAGCACCCCTTCCTCACGACTTAATATGCTTAACAGCTAATTACATCTGTGTAGGGATTACGCTTTACATTGTCCAGCTTTATGGAAACAAACCCGGGCTTCCTCAGAGTCCCTGAAATGGCTCCTTATCTTGGCGAGCGAGATTGTTATCGGCGCCATGTGTTCCAAGGCCTGGCCAGGTTCCCAATGACCCCAGGAAGGGCTCCTGGGGCCTAATCTGTCTCCAGACTGGAGGACCTAAACAGGGGTCCCAACCTGAAATGAGGGAAAGAGGTCACAGCCAAGACGGGGAGATATTCCCTGCCTTCTGTCCTCCATAAACCTGTCAGAGCGGAGGGTCTGGAGCACGAGGACCACACATCAGCTCTTCTCCAAGTGGCCAGCTCCACCCCGGGCCAACCTTCATGCCCCATGGAGCTTCAGTGTGAAACTCCAATGGGAGTATGGCACACCAAAACGAAGTGAAGTCTTTGCTTTTCCAGGGGCTTCGTGGAAGGATTCTGGTAGCCCTTGTGTTGGAAGAAGGTAGCTTTGGCTTTTTGGCACAAGTCAGCTATGCCTTTCTATCCAGAAGGAAATGAGTCCATGTCACCAGCTTCTTTTTTTTTTTTTTTTCATGTTGGCTGGTGAAGCAGCTCACCTCATACATTTTCCTCAAGGTTTGGGAGTTCCCCAGCCTTGGCAGTCACTGAAAGTCCTCTTTCCCTTGGATTCTAGCAATTCAGCCAAGAAACTTGCTTTAAGAGACTCCTGGGGTGGAGGCAGGGTGCAAAGAGCAGGAAATGTCCCCCTGTGTGAGGAGTCTGGATCCGAGGGACATGGCCACTGGGGCCTTCCAGGCTGTGTGTGACTCACAGGCCCACTTCCCTGCTCTCCGCAGCCTGGATTCAGCTCTTGGCCGGGGCGTCTCAACTCCTCTTCCTGTCTCCATTCCACCCTGACCCCCAAACAAAGCCAAAGTCTGGAGTCCACTGTGAAGACTCAAGTGCTGTGTACATAGTTGGGCGTTATGCGGGGAAACAGCTATTTTGAAAACAAACCCTGACTTCCCTGCCCTCAGAAGAACTCCGTGCACTCTTACAAGCATGCCCTTTGCCTGTCTGAGGTGGAAATCTTGGTTATCAGGCACTGAGAGATGACAGGTAAACTTGGCACAATTCCTTTTCATTGATGTGCTCATTGAGTGCTTATTAAGTATGATGCCCCGTAGTAAACACTTAAATGTGTCTGTCCCTCCTTTGATCCTCACAGCAGCCTTAGGAGAGGCGTGCCACTATTACCTTCACTTTATGAATGAGGAAGCTGAAGCTAAGAGAATTTGCACGTGATTACACAGCTAGCAGGCCATGGAGCCAGGATGCAAATACAGGTCTGTCTCCCTCAAGGCAGATTCTTTGGTCTCTGAGGTGCTGCGCTAAAAGGCAGCTTGGAGGTCTTCTAATCTAACTCTTCTTCCTAACTCCTCTCCAACAGCTTTCCTGAACAGTCACCTTTTACTTCAGGGAGTGGACGACCTGGAAGGCACAAGGGAGTCAGACGGCCCAGGCGCTGCCTCTGTCATGGCTTCTGCTATCTGACTTTGCCATTTGACAAGACAAAAGAAAGCTAGAAGAGTTCTATAGACGCTCTTCATGTATTAAATGAGGGTCCCTGCAGGACCCTCCAATCTGCCCTGGTCTAGTTCTAGTTTCTCAGTCATTTATATTCCAAGGCCCCGCTAGCCCTCTCTGCCTTTGGGCTGCAGCTTTTACTAATTCTTTAACGTGGTTACAGTTATTAAGCATCACAGTCACAGTCCAAGTGGGTCCAATCAACTTGGAAACAGTAGGACAGCTCCTGCCTCTCTCTACATGCCCATCGGGTGACATAGTGTGGTTTGAAGGTGACTCCCTTGGCTCTTGTGTTGGAACACATGGTCCCAGCTGGTGGCTCTGTTTTGGAAGATTGTAGACCTTTAGAAGGTGGAGCTTAGTGGGAGGAAATAGGACCCTGGGGCTCAGCCTATCGACTTACAGCCTGGTTTTGCTTTTGCCCTTTTCTCTCCTTCCTGGTCTGCCAAGATGGGAACAAGCAACTCCGTACTCTTCTGCAACGGCAAGGATTGTTCAAACCGCCATGCCTTCCCTACCGTAATGGACCCTTCATCCATGAGCACGGTAAATCATTTCTCTCTTAAGTTGTCAAAGATTTTGTCACCCAAACTGGAAAAGCAACTAATACACAAAGCTTAAAAGTTCCCCTGCTCCCTAGGAAAAGCCATAATGACAGCAATACCCTAAACACAAGGGACAAAAGCTGCTCTAAAGATTTCTTGTACTTGCCAGTGCCAAGGAGAGCAAATTGAAATGGCAGAAATCAATGTGATAAGGGCCAGTTGGCTCCAATTCTATTCACCAAAGGACTGACTCTGTCACTGATTCCTGTCGATATTTGTTGGGTGCCTATTATTGTCACACACTGTGTTAGGTGGCAGGGAGAAAACCCCGATCAAAACAGGCAAAAGCATCCTGCAGTGGTGGAAATGCTGCAGCCACTTCGGAGTACAGCACGGTCCTTCGCTCCTAGTTTGAATGCTTCAATGTTTGGGCACTGGGGCATTCTTTCAAGATGTGTCAGGTACCACATAGGCATCAATTTGGCATTTCTAGCAACTGGTAAAGAAAAAGAAAGCAACTTTAATATTGATATGATTAGTTTGGGTTTTTCATAGAATTTTAAAATTAATGAAAAACATCTATTGTAATATTCTGCTAAAACTGTACTTCAATGATTCATTAAAATGATTAACTATACTTACAGGAGATTTAAGTCTTCCCTCATCCTTTGAGAAGCTGCTTCTGTCATAAAACTGTGCTACGGAAAAGAACGAGAATTCAGTCCTTCACAAACCTCCCTGAGAACTAGCTCTCATTACACCAGAAAGCAACACATGCATTTCCCAGGCAGGGAAACAACCAACTATGATACCTATAAACAACTACCAGCATGGCTCCATATAAAGGGTGCGGCGGTGGCATGCAGGCCTTGGTAATAACCAACAGCTCTCTAATTGGACCTAAGTCCCACAGAGTGAGAGAGAAGCTAAGGCTGGTACTGGAAATTTAGCCAACTACTTGGGGCTAGAGAAGACATGGGACCTTGGGAGAAAACCTACAACCACCTCTTTCCTAAGCCATCATGGTTCCTAGCTACATTACAAATGTTTATCCTTATAACCACAGGTAAGTATAGGCTTCATACCTTATCAAAAACGAAAACAAAACCAACTTCTTATAAAAGATGGAGACTGTTGCAGAAAACCCCAATTAATCAAAATGCAGAAAATCAATGAGTTTGGGGTGCCTAGTCCCAACTGATACATTTACAATACAACCCCTGTACCTAAGGCTTGGGGATCATTTTGGAAGAGGGAACAGAAATTGAAAGAGTCTGAAGTTTGCTGTGAGATTGTATCTCCAAGAAACCTCAGAGAAGTCCCACCCATGAAGTCTTATCAACATGCTGTCTGAACAAGGATGACACCAACAGACATGGTACACAGACATACATGCAAGCAAAGCACCCACAAATATAAAATTAAGACATAGAATAACATATAGGAAAAGGAATATAAGAATACCTAACCTTTCCTAGTTGGCACGCAAAACAGTGGGTTTGTTATCATGTTCACACGTATACGCTGTGAACTTTGCTCATATTCCATCCCCCCTTGCCCTCTCATGTCCTCACCCTTTTCTCTAGAATACCTTTCCTCCTCTCAAACAGTATCCCTTCTACTCTTATATCTTAGGTTGTCTTTTTAAATCTAGATCCGGCCTATGAGTGTAAAGCACGCCACTTCTCTCTCTGAGTCTAGATTCTGTTTCTTAACCTGATGAACTCCAGTTCCATCCATTTTCCTGCAAATGACATCATTCTTATCAGGCAACTTCCACGCACTAGTGGTGCGCTGCAGGCTTTATGGGAATCCCATCTAACCCCTCCCAGAAGTTTAGGCTCAAAGAGGTGAAGTAACTTACTCAAGGTCACACATCTGGCGAGCAGCACAGTCTTCCTCAGAAGTTAGATGTTTGTTACAATGCTGAGCTGAGCACTCAGGCTTAGTCACACCCCAGTGGATTTATCTTACAGATAAAGCTAACTTCAAGACAGTGATGTTGAAGGCAACACTTACTAACAAGACACCTCATGGTGACAGGACGTTTTGACACATATGATTAGTTGATTCATCATTGGATAAGCGGACTCGCCGTTTTCCACTAAGAGCAAAGATCCCATCCTGGTTCTTCATGTGTCCCTGAAGTCTTCAGTAGACTGGCTTACTAGTATGGCTTTGCCTACTGAGGTTTAAGTCTTAACTGTCAATCTTCATTTGTAACCTGATGATACGCATACCTAATGCAAGGGCTCATTGCCAGGATTTAATGAGCTCATACATGAGGCTCAATTCCTGGCATGTGGTCAATGATCAACATTAGTTCTCTGCCTTTGGAACTGCTCGAGTCTGAGTGACTGCATAACCGTTTACATGTCTATGAAATAAACATAATGGAAGTTAAATTCATGATCTACAGTTATTCAAAAATTCCATTACATCACAATTAAGTTTTCTCTAACATATATGCTCAGTCAAAGTTAATACTAACAGACTATTGCATTTCTATTTATTTATTTATCTTCTGTGTGCATGTATGTGGTCGCGGGTGTGGAGATCAGTTTGTGAGAGTCAGTTCTTTCCTTCCAACATGTGGCCACAAGGATGGAATCCAAGGTCATTAGCTTCACTTGCTGGGCAATCACACTGTAACTTTTCATGTGAGTGTTATTAACAAATTCTGTAAGGTCTTATTTAAGAATGGATTCTGGCATGACACCTTTATCTTGATCCTCTGAGCTCTTTGCTGATACAAAAGGCTACAGTCACAGACGCTAGGCAGAATGCTAACATTTGTTAATGAATTGTGTGGTAAGAGACAAAAGGAACATTTTTTTATTTCTCTCTCTCTCTCTTTCTCTGTCTGTCTGTCTCTCTCAGATCCTCAAGGTAAGTTGCCTGACTACACTAGACATGACAGTTGTGGGTAGGATCTATAACATTTGGACTGAAGCAAGTTCAAGTCCACTATGGACCCCAGGTACCTACTGCCTAAAGGACTTCCAAAGCAGTGTATACAGAATTGTGCTTCATTTGGTGAAATAGATGAATGCAGAGAATGTTGCATGCTCCCTGATAATATACTTTGAAGCAACCAAGGAGAAACTATTCTTTGAGACCTTGCCCATTGAATTCCTAATAAAACTAATGGCAGCAGTAGAACCTATTTTCTCTGTATTCTGGATTTTCATCTTCTGGAAAGGCTTTAAATACAGACAGTGTATAAAAGACAGTGCTGCCTTATCCTAACATCAACAATTCCTACTGTATTGCTACTCTGCCAACATGGAATTCTTACAGTGTCATCTTGCCTTACAAGTGAAATGCAAATTTGTAGCAGAAGGTGAACCAGGCAAGAGGAAACCCAGTTTTCTCAGCCTTCAGTGAGAAATTTCTTACCTTTGTTTCCTGACCCTAAAATCAACTCAGGGCAGTTGCAATGACTGAATTACAGCCCTTAAGAAAATCCTGAGCTCAGTTTAAAATGAGAACGGAGAACGACCAAGCCGACAATGAGACACAAGATACACAAAGAGTTCTTGAATAAAACTGGAGTTGTCTCTGTGGTGCTGTTCGTAAGCCCTAAGTGATGCATCTTACAAAACAATGTGGCCCCCTACCTGTAGAATATCTGTTTGCATAGAGGGTCCTCTGTGTATCCTGCCCCAGCTTATCCTCCTGTGATGTTAGGGTACCATGATGGCTAGTCTTCTCAGCTTGATGGAATTTAGAATCACCTAGGAGACCAACCTCTGCGAAAGGTCTCCCTAGAGAGGGACCCATCTTGAATGTGAGCAGCCCCATCCATGAGGTCCCAGACTGAATGAAAAGGAGAAATTGAGCTGAGCACCAGTGTTCATCTCTCTGCTTCCCGGCTGCAGAGCCAATGTGACCAACTGCCTCACGTTCCCCTTCCTGATGGCTGTATCATCAAACCCTGAACCAAATCCCACTTCCCCCCTCATCTTTCTTCTTCCCAGGTATTTTGTCACAGCAGCATGTAAAATAACTGATACAAGGAGCTGTTACTTTAATGAGATATCAAACATTTGCAAAGACTATCCGGTACGCTGTAGGCATTGTATAGATAGAGTTAAATATAAGCAAACCAACAAAAGATCACTCATTTAAAGTTTAATGTTAAGGGATGAGTTTGGAGCCTTTTTATTTCAATAAGTAACCTTCTTTTTCATCAATAGATGCTCAAGGATACTATTGACAGTATCCTTGTTAACCTGGGAAAGACTGTGGGTTCTTACTGCTTCTCTGCAATCTAGCCTTGTCTCAGCTTCCCTTTGATCTAGGCTTGTACTTGGGTTTTCATTCTCAGTTATATTTTCTCCATGCAGTGTGGAATGCCTTCAATCCCCTTTATCAGGATAAGACATTTTAGCTTAGAGAGAGCTCCCACACAGCACAAGGATCCTATTACACTTCTGCTGCCCCTGTCGGTTCAGAGGACGCCAGAGCTCTGAGTCTGTGTTTCATGTTCTATGAGCTACACACAGCCCCAGATTCAACATTGTTGTTGTTTGTTTGTTTGTCTTTGGATTTTTTTGACCAGGGTCTCACTTAGCCTTGGCTGACCTTGAACTGGCTATGTAGATCAGGCTATCCTTGAACTCATAGAGATCCACCACCTCTACACCTGGAGTGCTGGGATTTAAGGCGTGGGCCACCAGACTCAACACCGTAAGGAACTCTCCAACAGACAACTCCTGCCCACCTTCCTGGATTCATTCATTCACCTACTACTGTTAGTATGGTCTCTTTAAGTTCATGTGTTAAAAACAATGAATAAATAACACTCAATCCCCAAAGTCACATGGGGTGGTGATAATTGGAGGTGAGACATTCAGAGGCAATTGGAATTAGGTGGAATCATGAGATTTGGGCTACAAGGTGGCATTCATGGATTAGCAGGAGGTGAGAGAAAGGTGTGGGCCAGCATATTTGCTTTCCCCTGCCTGGGATGCTCTCCATGACCTTAGCATGCAGCAACAAGGCCGTCACCAGAAGGCAGCGCTTTGCTGTTAGGCTTTCCAGCCCTGGCATCATGAACAGAGTAAATGCCTCTTGTAAACCGTGATGTCTGTGGCATTCAGCTGTAGGAACAGAAAACAGATGGGAGGTCCCTTAACATATCATCTACTAGAAAAAGGGAAAACATAATAAAATTGGAGCAAACCTAGAGAAGAGGTCAGTTTTCCTGTTCTCTACTCTTTTTTTTTGTTTTTTTGGTTTTTTTTTGTTTTGTTTTTTGTTGTTGTTGCTTTTTTTTTGGCAAAGTGTCTAGAATTTGAGCAATCACACAAATAACTTCTAAGAGGACACTGTCATCATCAGGTTCACCCATCTGGTGCTATAAAGTACTTTTTATAAAAGAAATAAGTTAGAATTAAACATTAAGAGACATATTGTCTCTGTATCCCTTTATAGTTAAACTTCAACAACAAAACCCAGTGACACCGCCGAGGTTGATGCTTTGAGGTGCGAAGAAGCTCATGGGTTCCACGCTACAGAGAAGAGTCTCAGCTGTCACTGAATGTCTTCTAAGGGTATTTACTTGATGTTGCTGGCAGTTTACTGCAACCTTTGTCTTATCAGTAGCTCTGGCGTGAGCACCTTCTCCTAACTCTATGCCCTTATCTCTGAGTTAGGCTTCTCCTGGGTTGGTAATTATGTGTCCTACCAAGTCAGCTCCAGAACCTCAGGATGACTTGGTTGGGAAAGGGCTCTCGCTGCTCCTCCCGGATTCTACCACTTTCAAAAACAGAGTAAACAGAGTAAGACTTCAAGTTGCTCTAGATATATATATCCTTTACATGGAAGAGATTCATTTAAAAGTGCAGTTTTAGTGTGTGTATGTGTGTGTGTGTGTGTGTGTATGTGTGTGTGTGTAAGTATAGGAATATGCCATGTGTGTTCAGCTGTCCTCAGAGGCCAGAAGCCATCACATCTCTTTCTGGGAGCTGAAGTTATCAGATATGGATGCTGTGTCATCAAACATTGAGTCATTTGGGAGACCAGCAGCTCTCTCAGCCACAAGGCTAGGTGTCCCTCCAGTCTAGAAGCATGATTTTATAAAAGCAGACTCTAAGCCCTTTGGAGCTGTGCCCACTGCCCATCCAAGAATGCAGACACGCCCATTACTCCTAAGTGTGGACAGCTATGTAGGGGAAGTGCCTTGTTTTCCCAAAGATTTTCTGGGTTTGCCAACATTTTACTGCCAGAGGATGCTTGTCTAACTTGGAGGTAAAAAGGGAGAGGCTAAGAGATGGGAAAGTTGGGTTAAGTTAGCTGCTTAGAGGTAGTCATCTATGGCTCTGACCTTTCTTCTCTCTTTCCATTACAAAGGACAAAATAATGTGTGTTGATGGGGAAGCCCAGACAGGGACCAGAAGCAAACCTCCCACTCTCTCTCTTCTCCTGTGATATTGTGGAGTAGACATGCAGCTACAGGAGGAATACGGGCAAGAAGGGGGCTGGTGGGCAGAGGAACTGAAGGTGAGCACACAGGGAACATTGTGAGGATGTGAAGGAAGGAGGGCAGAAGCCCCTGGAGGTATGGGCAGAGTCTCATTTCAACACACCAAATGTCTCCAGTTAAAGTCTGGAACCTAAGACCACGCGAGAAACACTCTAAAACATGACTGCTATTTCTTTAATGCAGGGGCAGGAGAGGAGAAAGAGAGCAGCTAACACAGAACATGCAGAAGACAGCAAGGAGGCAGAGGCCACAGCTCGCCTCTAATCATCCTGCACAGGGCAGGAAAAGTGCTTTCTTCAGACTGTTGAGTTCCACTGGAATCCAAACTCCTGACATCAGAAACTGTGCCAGGAGCCACCTGTGTGAAATGAAACCTTTTCCCCCCTAAAGGGAAGAAAGCTCTGTTTTTCTCTGCGGTCTTTGGGGCCCTGGCTAGTCTAGGCTCTCTTTCCATTCCTTTACTGGAAGAGGCTAGATTATGGGAAGGGAGAGGAACTCCCCACAGGGCCCTGGTGCACCGATCCCAGCCCACGCCCCTGGCTGGCAGGAACACACACGTGCACAGCCACTTCCTTCATCCGAAAGCTGGGGAGAAGATGGTAGGGGCTGAAGAGCAATGCAATCAAGATGTTCCTCCAGCTTCAGGAGGTGTGGGTTATACTTCATAAAGCACACTGCTATGTTTGACAATCTGCTTGTAAAATAACCCCAAACTTAAAAAGAAACCTCTGTTAAATGAAAATGTAATCAAAGAGGGAAAAACCCATGAATTTTGGTGTCACTTTAGTTTTGAGGAAGAGTGCTTAAGATAAAACAAACAAAAAAAGCCCAAAAGCTATCTAAAAAAAGATAACCATGTTTGATTAGATAAATATTTCAAAACCTTCTATTTACAAAAACACATCGATAAAATCTAGATATGGTGGTGCATGCCTGGAATCCCAGCTCTGTGGAGGTGGAGGGGGTAGAATCATAAGTTCTAAACCATCCTTGGCTGCATAGGGAGTTGGAGGCTAGCCTGGGCTACAGACCCTGTCATCACAAAACACAAGCAAACAACAGCATTCAGCGTTACTGAAGGCGGGGATGTGCACCGGCACTGGGGATTTGCTTTGCTCTCTGAATTCAGGCAAAAGCAGTCATTTGAAAATGTCAGCAGTGGGTCTTACACTCTTTCTTTCCAGCTAGCCAAGCATCTGCTCCCTGCCTCCAGCTCTGTCTGGGGATCTCTCACGCCTGAGTTCCGAGGTTCACCCGGAAGCCATAGAACTGCTTGTCTCAGGCCATGTGTTAACAATGTCACCAGTGCCCAGGATGTGGCAAGGACGTGTTTCTGTATGGATTATGATTGTAGTGAAGATGAAATGAGGAGAGGCCACGGAATAGCTGTGATAATATGAGTCTTTTTACTCGGAATACATTTATTGGTTTATAAAGCATTATAAACATTTGATGAAAATAGTCTTTTTTTTATAAGAATAGAGAACCAGGACAAGTGGAACACACTCACATTATATCAAGGTGAGAGAAATGACAGGCATAGCTGCCTATCCCCTGGGAAAGGATTCCTTCGAGCGTCTCGATGTTTTTAATAGAACGACATTAGCTAATGAAAGCATCATAACCTTTGTCATGCTACATAATACTGATACAAAATGTGAATAGTACAGAGTTCATTATATATAATATAACGTTTTAATATATTACATTTGTTCTACATAACAGACTATAAATATGTGTCCATAGCATGTTCTACAGCCACTGTTCCCAGCTTTTCACACTATGGTACCAGATGGAAAGGACAGCTTCTTTTCTGAAAAACGCAAGCACAAGGGCAAAAACCAGTAGACATAGCTTTCTATGTTAAAACTCTAAGTGATACAGTAGATGTTGCTATAACCTTGGCTATAAGGTAATTTTGAAATCTGGCTAGTGCTTATTTATCTGGAGAGTGAACAAACCAGTTCAGCGTTTCTGCCAGAAAGAAGCCACAAAGCTAAAATCCTGGGGTGTGAGAGTGGAGTGGGGTTGGAGGGAGAACAAGTACATATATCCTGCCTGAGCCTTTACCACCACAACTTGACATAGAACCCTCGGCCCTTGGCCCCAGATACTGCCACCAAGGCAGACATGTGGGTGTCCATCCAGCAGAACCCTGAGTGGCGTTGTGCACTTCCACATGAAAGGGAGCCTCTCCCGAATGTCCTCTCTTTTGGTGTTCCGAATCAAGGCACAGCCTGGGAGATGAGGAGCAAGCTGCATCATTTCCTTCCTGGGGCCAGGCCAGGAGACACGTAAGAGTCCGGAAGGAACTCTCATTAGGAGTAGGAAACAGCACAGGGAACTCGCCTGTAGCCCAACTGCAGAGAGCACGCAACCTTCTAAAACCAGAAACCTTGCCCGTCGCCTTTGCGTTTCCTGACAGCCCACATGCCCGCCTCCACCAGAGCCAGCACAATGCATCAGCAGGCTCCAGCCGCTCTCCAGGCAAGCTTGCGCCTTCCTTCCTATCAGTCCACATCCCACACTTAACACTTGGCTCATAGCCCACATCCTCGACGAAGCCGTTTAGGTAGACTCAGTCCTTAGGCATCTCACCCATCTTCAACACACGAAGCCCTACCATTGCCCATTTCACACAATTTTACAGAGGTGTCCATTGCCCTGGTGTGGCTACTTCTTGGAGCATAGAGCCACTGTTTGAATGTCTTTTCTTTCAACTGATTGTGAGATCCACAGCAGGGCACATTATACACAACTTAAAATGAATGGGAAAGAGAGTACAGTCAACACATTCTTGGGTCATGGGCCATCTTCTTGGGAGATGCCCTGAGGACTAGCTCCTTGCAGTCTGAGGTCCTTCTTCTGAAATGAAAATCAAATGCGGCTACTTCCAGGTGGTAGAAAGAACAGCACTTGAAAATCTAAGCAGCACCTCTCACGTGATTCCCGGGAGTTGGGGAGCGGGGTGAGAGCACCTCCTTTTAAACGGGAGGTGAGCACAGCATCGTCCCAGAGTCGGCATGGCCTGCATCCTCCATCAGCTTTAAAAGTTCCGCCTCCTCACTGGAGCACACAGTGGTGTCCGTGTCGTCTGAGTGGTACCCAGACTGGTAGCCGCTGGTCTGGTTGGAGCCTTGCGAGGCCACAGACTCCCTGCTTTTGCTGGGAATCATCCCGCTGTGGAAGAAATGGCAACCAGATGAGTTGAGGAGGAAGAGATGGCCCCTTGGCACTTCACCCTCACCCCGTCGCCAGCTCCGAGGAGGTGGGATCTCCTCCCGAGGCACCAGTCCCTATCTCTCCCTGCCCTAATCAGACTATCAGACTCACGCAGACAAGGTCTACTCTCAGGGACTAGCCTGAGTTAGTAGTGGCAGATAAGTCCTCTCGTTCAGGTCCAAGTCTTTCAAGCCCGAGAGGAGATAAAAGGCAGTTCTGCTGAGGTATGCAGAGCCCCCAGTCAGTGGAACATTTTACAGTCTTGATGATTGACAAGTTTGTATACAATGATTGGAGCCATGGGGTCTCTTTCATGATACTGAAGAAAATTGGGATGGTCTAAAAGTTCATTTGCGGTTTTCCTGTTCGGTCATTTAGGGGACTACATGGCTTATGAAAGATGTTAATAAATTTGTAGAGGGAAAAAAAAAAGCCTGGAAGAGTGTGTGCAGGCAAGCCAGACATGTCAAAAACTGCTTTTTACTCATCAAAACCACATTCTTTGGACAAATTGGGGATTCAGTCACTCAGCAGCAACTGGAGAATGTTTTTAATGACACAGTAATCATGTCAAAACTAACAAATGTAGGCTGTGTGGACTGAAAAGCTCAGGGTTTGCCCTTTCAGGGGCCATAGCCTCATTATTCATAATAAAAACCGCACAGAAAAGAGTTTATTTATTCTGTGTTAAGATATGGTTTAAAGTAGGTTCTCAAAGAGTTAGAAATACATTTTTCCCCTTTCAATCCACTCCTCCCTCCCCAGACCAAATCAATTCATGTTTCAAACAATGGCATGATGTTGGTCACTTAATAGTTCTGGATAAATATGGTTTGAGTCAAAGAAAAAAGCATATGATTGGCGCTCACTGTTGCTCACTGGACTTTACAGGAAACAGCAAAATTTACTGTCATCATTGTTACTGTTGCAAAGCATAGCTCAAAAACACCTGGGGATTCCCATCTCACACAGCGGCCCCGTCATATGTGGATCACATCTTTTGTACTCCTACCTAGACTGAACCTCCTGGCAAATAAACAGCTACTATTATCCCATTATTCTTTTTTTTCTTTTTTTTTAACTTTGAAGGAACTAGAACCCATTATTCTTTTAACTATGGAATTTCATAATTTTTTTACATTGAAATCAGTTGCTTATTCAAAGCAACTACACACTGCTGTTGAGCCATGAGAGATGAATGACTCAAGATCAAATTTAATACTTTCCCACAATTGAGAAGGATTCAAATGATAATATTTAAATATACTAAATCAGTGACTTTGTATTTATTTACATATCATCTTTCTTAATCACGGATAAAGTTAATTAAGAACAGGTTTAACAATTCTTCAGACTGCAAACTCTTAACTCTTCAGGATCATTGCATCTGCTGATGTCGTTGCTGTTTGGCCAGAGCCACATACACCACCTATCACAGTCGATATGCCGACCTATATCACATGTTCAGGCGCACCAGAACCTTCAAAAGTTGGGTCGTTAGAAATTGACCAAACCCTCTAACTCACTTCAGATTCTTTTTTCAGACCTATTAATTTCATTGTTGGGTTTATTTCAGTTCTTTATCAAATTGCTTATTTGGGATTTTAATGTCATCAACCTTCAAAGGCACCAAAAAGTGAAACTTCATCTACACTGAATGTCTTTATTAGGTCCTTTCAAAAATTCCTGTTGAAAAGGTCTTTCTTATTTGGCTGAGTCTTACCCAAAAGATGGAGATAATTTATTCCTGTCTTCCAGGGTTTTCAGCTCTTCTGACGCCAGAACCATGCCACTGTCTGTCTGGCTGTCCTTTTTAGGAGACAATGAGAGGACAGTGAGTGCACACAGGGCCGGCACCTTTAAACCCATTTCCAACCCACCTAGTAGACAATACAATTCAGTGTCCCGCCATGGAGGGTAAGGGCATGGCAGCAGAGACTGTGCAACTCATAAGGAAAGCAAATGCTCCCAGGAAGTAGCTTTAGGCCAGGGAGACACGGCCGAGGACGCTGGGGTCTTCTCTCTGCACAGTGACACTGTGGGCCCTTGAGTGAAACCGGGCACACAGTTAGACTATCTTGACCCTTGGTCCAGATGCCTTTCCTACGGTGAAACCAAAGACCCATCTCTATAATGACCCACCCCATGGCACATACCCTCAAGGAAAACCTTCATGAGGTTCCAAGACTCAAACGCTTGAGCTAATATTTATCTAGCTAGCATTTCACCCTGAGATTATTTCTACAACTATTTATAAAAGATGGACTTACATCTGGGATTACTTTTACTTCCGGTTCTTCCAGTGGGATATCTTCAAATGTTTTCACACTCACTGGCCGGCTCTTTCGCTTACTGTTCTGCAGATACTGACTGCAAGAGAGCAAACATTTATCTGTGTTTGAGTGGTTGGTGTATTTGGCTGCCGGAGCCTCAAGTGATAACCTAAGTTCATTATCTTTCAACCACAAGTTTAATAGCAACCTTCAAAACAGCCTTTGGGGGAAAAAAGAAAAAGAAAAACAAAGTCTTCCTTTGCTAGCACACACAGAAGGTTTAATTTCCTGTGGAAGTCCATTTAAAAGTAAAATATAACTGAAAAGAGTAAGGGAGACCCTGTGCCTTTGACTCATGCTTCTGAGGCCCAGGGCTGAACTAAGGTCAATGGAAGCTGACTCAACAACAGCTGCCTTCTGCTGGGTCCTGCCTGGACGGGATTCCTCCAGTGAGCTCCAGATATATTGCTGTGTGCTCTCTATTTTTCTAGCCATCTCCAAAGAAAGGTGTCCTACACAGTATTGACAGTCTGGGCAAAGGAAACACCTTTGGTTTCTCTAAAGGATACTGTGCTAGGCAGTGATCTCAAGTCAACTTCTTCCTTCACCATGAAACACAGATCTAGAGCACAGATGGAGGTGGGCTGGGTCTTACTCAGCCATGTTTCAGAGTCTCAAGACACTCTGCCTAATTTTGAGTCTAACACTGACTGTAGAAATGAGAGCGTGGTTCTATTGCTCCATTTTAAACAGGCATAGGTAATATCTATTCTTTCTAGCATGCAAGGTCATCGGGAAGGTGAACAGCACAGCAAATGTCAAGTTTGGTGTTGTGAGGATGCACAAGACTCTATCAACTCGCTTTTATTTTCCTCTTTAGGATTCCAGAGACCTTCAAAGAGTGAGACTTGACAGACAACGCATCACTTGTCCCTGGACGTTGCTCTTCCTTGCCACTGGGGGAGTCCAAAAAAATCCTATCCAAACCTCTTACAGCCCAAAGAGAGATAAGAGAAGTCCTTCTTACAGGAAAGGCCCATGGAGACAATAAGCGTATTCTTCACTCTTGTTCCACAACAAGCAGGCTGCTGGCACAGGGCATTGTCGGGTCAGAGTTGAAGACCAGAAGCTGAGTGCCTCTTCTCTTCTCCAAGAGGTCGTTTCCTCCCCATGCAGAGGACAGAATGAGGTTCCCAGTGACACCCTCCCTCAGGAGACTTCACAGGAAAGAGTACATGCAATACAGGGGACAAGCAAAGCCCGTTTCCTGCTGACTCTGCCCTTCCTTGAAAGTTGTGACTGTCAGCGAAGGCTGGGATCATGGCTATTCGCTCAGTCAGGAAGACCTTTGGGGATCTACTGCAGGTCAGGAATTGAGCTGAATGCTCTTCAGACATCGCCTCACGGCGTCTTCATGGTAACCTCTCCAAAATCCTCTGGTCCAAAATCACACAACTAGAATCTCAGACTACAGTTGTGAGGGCTACTGAATATTTTAAATATGGGATTGGCATGACCAGATAGGCTTTTTAGAGAGGTAGCTGTGATTGAGAAGGATAAAGCCAGAGACAGTAATACAGCCAGTTAGGAGACTTCACACTTATCTAGCAGGAAGGCAGGGAATCTGATTAAAGAAGGGGAACGCTCAGGAGGTTTGAAGCAGTGCCTGCATTCCACACAACCCAGCAGAGTGAGGAGGTGTGGATAGCACATAGCCACCTCCAGAGACTCAGATCCTTGACTTCTGATTTCAAAACGGTATGGCCCTTCGCAAATGACAAAGCATTTTCCAAGGTCTCCTTGCGTCTGCTCCCCACAGTCTCCCAAACAGATCCCTCATTATTTCCCATTGGAGATGAAGAAGCCAAGGCTCAATGAGAAAATGGCAGATGAAGGGTAGAACCAGGACTCCCAGTCGTGTTTGCAGGCTCCAAAGCCCACGTGGGGTTGTTTCTCCTCACCCCGTTTCACATGACTCCTGGGGCATCAGGATGGAAAAGAAAGAAGAGAACCACAGACATCTTACTCAGGTCTTTATTAAGCACCTACTATGGTCACAACCCTGCTCTGGCTCCCACGTGTGCACTGACCCTGTGATGAATGGGTGGGTTGAGTCAGTAGGGAGCGTTATCTAGATGGAAGGTGGAGAAAGAAGAGTCCCGTTTTCAAAGTGACGGCCAAATCAAGACAAAGATAGGCAGCTAGCAGGCTCTCTCAGGGACCAACCCACCTTGCATGTTTAATTACCACTCGCAATTAATCAGAGTGAGAAGAAGAGTGTTGCTCTGGGGGAGACGACCGCAAAGACATCTCTGTTAAACTGCTGAGAATGGGAGGCAGAAAGCCCAGGGGAAAGGACAAAGCAGCCACAGATGGTCCACATGCTGCCCTCCAGGAGAGACGAGACCAGCGAATATGGGTTTTCTTAGGGGAAGCATACACACTTGGGGCCACAGAGGATCCATGGGGAAAACCGGAGACAAAGCTAAGTCTAGACATAAGTGGCTCTCCCCACCCCCACTCCTCTGCCTCTTCTCCACATAACTGTTGAACAAATATTTTAAAAATAGTTTAAAGGGGCAACAGATCAAGAGGCTGTCTCCCACGGTGATGCTCGTGTCCAGCTCTATTTATAATGCAATGGAATTGAAACGTATAAGGAGGAAGCAAAGCTAGAAAGACTCAGCTTTTCTGCTTTCCTGGAAGCATAAGAATAGATAGAACACACCACAGTAGATTCCCCCAGAGAAGCAGAGCCACACAAGACTCCTGCGCTACCGAGTACAGTGTGTTTCGACCTCTAATCCGCAATGCCTTCCTTTACATCACTGTAAGGTGACAGAGGGCTTTGTTGTTTATAAAAAGAAAAATAGTGGAGCTGAGAGGAGATGTAAACAAAAACTTCTAATTTCTGTTTTATTTTTCAGTTTATGGATAGCTAAAAGAGAACCTATTCTGGGAAGGCTCCTTCAAAACTCAGAGGCAGAAAATCTGAGCCAAGCCTGGCTGGGCTGGAAAGCATACTGTCATATTCGTCCCCACTCCTGGAGATACATGTTAGCGAGTCCTCTTTTAGCCCCAGCCTCACATTGGCACGTCTGTCTCCCAAACAGGGCTCCATCTCCTGCTTAGCACTACATTCCAGGAACCCAGCAAGCCAAATGGCCCAGCTCTGAACTCTCCTCTTTCTTGTCACAGGACATGAAGAGGACAGTGAGCCATTAGATGGCTCTTGGACTAAGGAGAGGGCAAGGCAGCCTGGCAGGAACAATGGTCAAGCCAGAATGGACTAGGACTTTGCACCCACGCGAGTTTCTCTTCGTGACTCTTCCTCTCTGAGAACCTCTCTTTGAAAGGAGGGAAAATGGCCCTATGGCTGGGATCAGAGGAGATGGAGTCATCTCTGGGGCAGGATGGGAAGCCGCTCTCTTAACAGCTGTCCTTTATGAAGTCCCTTCAAGTGCCAGGCACTTAGAAATACATTATAGCCATGACAGCAGCATGCAATCCTCCAAGCTGCCACTCTCAAACAACAGTGGCCCAGCCTTCCTTCACACAGAGACTGGGTTGGGGGAGGGGCAAACGATATGGGGCTTGTTATACAGCTACTAAAAGGCCCACCCAGGCATCGCGTCTGGTTCTACCAGGCTCTCATGTCTACATCCTTAATCATGATATTTTTGCACTGCTTCATGTGGTAGAGCTAAGACCTGTACCTAGATGATACTTTCCGTCTGGTCTAAATCTAGAGTTCTCGCATAGACAGAAATCTGATAATATACAGAAAAAAATTCTTCAGGGACTACTGACTGCTCTTGTTATAAAAGGAATGGTAGTGTGCAGGTTGATATCTAACTCTCCCCCCCCCACTCCCTTCCCCCACTCAGGATTCCTCAGGGTCAAACATCATTCCTAGGCCTCTTTAACCACCTTGCAGCATGGCAACCAGACCAGTACCTCCCACAGTAGACAGCTGCCCAATTCCTTCTATAGCTTGGGCTCACTCAGGAAGGCAAGCAACACCCATGTTGTCAGGGGGCCTGGTTGCAGAAAGGATAATAATACCCAAAGCAAAGTCAAGCTGTCTTGGGCTTAGGGAAGGTGATGCTAAGGTCGTATTGTGGGAAGCCCCACCAGCATTTTCCTCATGCACAGGTATTACCTGAAACCACCAAAAGCTGCCTGCAGAACCCTGCACAGATCAAGACTGGACTGCATGGCATTTGTTTTGTATAAACTTAGGCACCCCAGTAGGTAAATAGAATGCTGAAACTCAGACTGGGGACAGATTTCTCTAGAGTACAGCCCCATTCAGGACTGTGGTGTGCTGTCTCCTCACCAGAGAGCCCTTGGTATGTTTCAGATTTGCACAGAATCCTTCCTTCCTGAGTCTTTCCTAAGCCATTTAATTCACCTTAATAAAAGTGTACACGGGGACGATTTTAATGCAGATGTCTCCTTACCATGGCGCTCTCTCTCTCTCTCTCTCTCTCTCTCTCTCTCTCTCTCTTTCTGGAGATTAACAAACTGCGGTATTTCAGTTATTTGCTCCCACAAGGCTTAGAATTCTTAAAGGCAGAGTTGTGCCAGCAATATGGGCCACAGATGGGAGGCCGTTCAACTCTCCAGGCCTCCTTTGGGGAGCATGGCCCTTGTGAATGTCAGAACTCCAGTTAGCTAGAAGTAGTAAGTGACAGACAGCCTAAGCAAATGTCTTCCTCCCGCCCCCACCTCCTGAGCTGGCCTTGAAGCCCCCCTGAGGGGATGCTGGCCATATACCTGATTCCTGCTGTGTTGTCATAATGGAATTTGGGGTCGCACACTTCCTCTTCCTCCATACAGGAAACAGGTGAGGTGGGCAGGGAGAGTCCAGAATCCTCTTCCATGCTCAGTGTCTCTGACATTGGAAGAACAATGTAGTCTTTGCCATCCTGAAACAATAAACACAGCATGCTATTGTTATGGCTGCTATCCTTCAAGGGCCTTTTCATGAAAAACAAAGAGCGGGGGGGCGTCTTGGCTGTGCATGCGGCTTTCATATCTGAACACAAGACTTCAGGACTGTATTGGAAAAGGGTTGAACAGAAACAAAAGGCTACTTGAAAGGGGTGTGTGGAAGAAGGTTACTAAAGGGACTAAGGAAAAACCGGATTAGTGAAGGGACAAGAGGCCATGGTTGCCATGAAGACAAAGCCGGCAATGACTGTGGAGGAGATGGGCGAGCAAGGAGCCCAGGAATCAATTCTCCACAAAGACCTCCACAGGAGCCGGACCTTCAGAGTGAACAGCCTCAAGTCGAACCTCTACATCCCAAGGCAATGGAAAATCTGAAGGCAGGGAAGAGAAAAGCCCAGGACAGCAGGAGCAGAGGAACCAGGTAGTGCAGTCTGATGTTATTTCTCAAGAGGCAGAAAAGACAAGGTGATCCAATACACTGAAATGTTTGGAAGGTTTCTTTGGTGAAAATAGACGTGACCCTGACCCTCAAGTTTTCAGAAGGAAAAAGCAAGCAACTGGCTCCCACTGGAATAAGGGACACCAAGCAGCAACAAACTCTCTAACAACAACAAAAAAGGGGGTACAATTCCATTGACATTTTACCACGAGGGGCCAGAGTCCTGGCTTTGCATAATTTGCATGTTTGTTTTGTTTTGGCCTCGCCTGCAGAATTTACTAAAAATGACTTGAAATTCCTTCCATTTCTGATCATTAGTTAGTCAATCAGATTTGGGTTTTGTTTGTTTGTTTTGTTTTTTCTGGTAGTCTTGCTATGCTGCCCAAGCAGGCCTCAAACTTGTGATTCTCTTGTTCTAGCTTTAAGAATTCTGGGATTACAGACATGCACTATCACACTCAGCAGACTTTTTTTTTTAACTTTAGAAGAACATTTGAAGACATAACACAAAAACAAGTAAGTACAGACCAGCAAGATGACTCAAAGGGTAATAACATCTTCAGCCAAGCCTTATGACTTGAGTTTGAGCTCCTGGACCCACATGATAGAGGAAGAGAATAGGTTCCTACAACTTATGAATAGCCTAGAGTTGCCTATTCTCAAGCTATGAATTAGGATCCTATCACTCTAAAGAGCAATTATTACTTTAAGGAAGCATTATTGCTCAAAACTGGAAGGCAGAGGCTCCTTTTCAGTGACCCAGAGAATCACATGGCGCCTCATGAATGTTCAGGCAGTAGACTGTTAGATCACAGACCTCCAACCTGAGGGCTCTTTGTAGAAGCTTCTGGGAGCAGAGGGTGACAAACCTGCTGAGCATTCGCTTGCAGGAGATTTCCCAAATGTGCCACCAACTCTGAAAACGAGGGTCTCTGATTGGGGTCCTCATGCCAGCAGTCCAGCATGGTCTGGTACCTAGACAAGCAAGACACTGGTTTCATTAAATCATGCCATTCTTCCAAGAGCTAATAGTCAAAATAATACTCAAATGGGAAGCATTGGGAAAGAGCCTATTAAGAGCTGAGATACTAACTAGAGATGTGAACCTATAGGAGACACAGATGTCAGCACTCACATGTCCAACTGTCTATAAAGGGGTCTTCTTTAACACACATCTCTATCAACCTTTAATAAAAGCTCTCTGGTCTAGATAAAACAGTAACGTGGTGACGGTGCTTGAGGTAACCAAGGAAGGCGTCAAAGAAAGAGCCGAACACAAACTAGGCCATGACGCAGAGGCTCACAATGGAAGGCCTTCTCGCCTTCTTAGTGGGAAGAATTGGTGTGAAAAGAAAAAGGGTGCTTTCCAGAGTCTTACATTTCTGGGGTGGTGTAGTCAGGAGCCCGCATTCTAGTTCCTTCTTTCAGTCTCCTACAGAAGTCTTCATCAATCTTGACCCCAGGATATGGGGAAGCACCTAGAATAAGATAGGAAAGGAGCACTGTGAGCTTTGCATTCACCATAAAAAGCCCTTAAGCACATCCTTATGGCCTACAGAGCTTGTTTGTTTGTTTGTTTGTTTTTCTTCTTGATTTTACCACCTAAATCTTCTAAGAAATTCTATTTGACAGAAGGTAAATACAGAGGAAGAAAGGACTTATTGGGCCCATCAACTATTATCACCTCCTCTGCTCCTGAACCCCCCCCCCATCCAGGAGAGGGTCAAAGACAAGTGACTCACCTAAGGAAAATATTTCCCAGAGCAAAACGCCAAAAGACCACACATCACTCTGAATCGTATATACTCTGTCAAAAATCGTTTCTGGGGCCATCCATTTCAAAGGGAGTCGGGCCTACGTGGGTGATAGCAAGGTATCAGAACCCAAGTTAGCAGATTTCCCAAGAAAACACTTCCTTCACTTCTCAACACAGATCCACAAAGTTTGAATTGTGCGCTTGACTGGACCACTAGGTTCATCTTTAGATACTTACATCTCCCTTCCTGACATAATCTGGGTCTTTATAAATATCCCGGGCCAGGCCGAAGTCACAGATCTTTACCACATTCTTCTCTGAGAGGAGAATATTCCGCGCTGCCAGGTCCCGGTGGATACACTGTGAAAAGAGCAGTATTGTGATAAGTCTCCACACAGCTAATCTCTTTTACATCTGTTGTGACCTCATACTTAAAAAATAATCCAACATCAGAGAACCATCTGATTAGCAAGAAGTGGGGTAGAGTTTTAGAGCAACAGGTCAGGAAAGGGGCCTGTGTGTTTCACTGAGACACATCTGCTTATTCCATAAACAGTCCTGTCCTTTGGAGTTAGATGATTAGGTTACAGTCTGATGATGGACACGGTTTAAAAATGTGTCTCAGATCACATCCACACATCCTTTCGCTTGGCAGCCTCTGTGCCTTGAACTGGGTTATTCTAAGGAGATCCCAGAATAGATTTGCTTTGAATGGCTGTATAGAAAGGAGAAGCAAGAGATCTCATTGGTTGGGTGCACTTGGTTGGCTTTCTATTTCATTTGGTACTGAAGCTGGACTGGATCCGGAGGCAGTACACAGTGGTACTCATCCTGCTTCAAAGTGTTTGATAGGACAGAAAAGGTCAACCCAGCAAGGCTGGCCAGCGCGAGTGGGCTGGCCTCTGTAGAAAGTTCCCCAGAGCTCAGCTTTAAGCCTCCGGATTTTCCTACCCTGGTCTCTCCTTTCTTTCTTCTAACTTGATCTGACTTTCAGCTATGAAGCGGCCGTGTCACTCCACGCTCACAGCCCTCAGCAAGCACCAAGGCACCACCTGAGAGGGAATGAGAGCCTCAAAGAACTTTTGACAGGAATGAAAGGCTTGCGTGAGAGACCCAATCAACACAGGAGTGACCATGGGAGCTGGGAATCACTGCCTCTCCCCTGCCCAGCACCCCAGGTTGATAAGGACAGTCTCCCTTGCACCAGAATACTCATGAGTCCATTGTCTAGAGTGAGACAGTAAAACTGGAAAGGCCACATAAAAGACGGCATCCCTACTTGCTCTCAACCAAAGAGCTTCCTTTCCTCACTGGATAACCATATATATATATATATATATATATATACACATACACACACACACACACACACATACACACACACACACACACACACACACACACACACACATATATATCACAAACAAACAAACCAACAAACCACCTCGTGGTTACAGAAGAAAAGAAAGGATTCTGGCTCCCCACTCACCCATCACTATATCAATTCTTCCTTCTAGTTGACAAAAGAAATTACTTGGCTCAAGAGTGAATTCTGGCCTTTACAAAAATAATAACCCTTGAAAAAGACTCAAAGTCCTTTCCTTTGGGATGATCCTGTAGGACCCTGGTTCTCTCCCTTCTTGTTGGGAAATGGAGTGCAAGAAATATTCAGCAGAACTATCTAAGATCCTGAGGTTCTAGACGCTGTCAAAAATCTTTAAACTTCAGTGGGGAGAGGGGCAAGGGACCTTACAAGGATAAAGAAAACAAATGAATTATTAAGGCCTTTTGTTCCCTAAGGAACCTGCAGCAAATACACTTCACCAACAGAGAGCTTTTCCTGAATGTAATGTGAACCTTTCTTACCAATGTGAGACTACACATCTCCCCCTTCCCAAGGTCACCAGTGACTTCCACCAACCTCCCTCCCACCTCTGTTTGCAACCATTGGAATATTTGTCACTTGTCACGTCCCACCTCAGCCTTTGTTTGGCCTACTTTCTAATTTTAGCTGTTTTAATCGTCCTCATCTGAAGCCTGGCCTTCCTGGCTTCTAATTATACAAATAACAAATAACTTTTTGATGGATGGTGGTGAATGTAAAATAAATTAAAAATAGACCCCACTACACCAAGACATCTACAGGACTCTACTCCCCACCTCTTCTAGGCACACATATCATATCCTTAGTAAAGAGTTCCTCGTTTAGCTTACATAATATTGAAGTACATGCGTGTTAGCATGCGCGCGCACACACACACACACACACACACACACACACAGCATTTTTGCATATTCTGTAAGCCTCTTTCCGCTTTACTTCAGCCCACAACATCTGTTCCTAACCTTCCTCATGTGTTGCTTGTTTATTGGTTGCTTCATCAGCTACAAGTTTTGGAAACCTCAGGAAGTTGCAGAGCTGTTTTGGTGGATTCACTATGGTGGCACTTATGGCGCAGGCCTTTAATCTCAGCCCTTGGGAGGCAGAGGCAGGAGGATCTCCTTGAGTTCCAGCCAGCCTGGTCTACAGAGGAAGTTCTGGGACAGCCAGCGCTACACAGAGAAACTCTGTGTTGAAAAAAAAACAAACGAAACCAAACCAACGCCTACCCACACACAAAAGATTATAAACAAAACTGGCACTTAGCAATTGGTCAATGAGTATTAATGATACAAATTAATCTCATGAAAGCTCTAGCCACCTTTTACTGGCAGAAAACGAGCCTCCCTAGAGGGACACATTTAAGAATCCTAAAAGTGATGTATGACTTTCCAACCCGAACAAGCGCTGTCTCATTTCCAAGTCTGTGATCTGAACACAAAGCTTACTGTCCCTTTGACCCGTCATACCTTCCTTGATGCCAGGAACTCCATGCCCTTAGCCACTTGGAAGCTGTAGCAGATGAGATGCTCCAAGGTCAGAAAGTCCTTGTACAAGTCTTCAGAAGCTGTGAAAAGAAGCAAGAGGACACAGCTGAGTGTTCCCATCAGTCAGTAGCCCTGTGATCTCTTCAAGACTCGAGAGTCAGTTTCAGGAGACAGAAGCAGAAGACCTGCCCATTTGCGAAACCCCAAATTATTAGCTTTCATCATACTCTTTGGGGAAAAGAATGCTTTATCTATTTTAGTCAAACTGAGTCACTAAACCCAGAAGGGAGAAAAGAGATGAAGTCGGTGCAGACAACAAGAAGAGAAAAAGGACCTTTTGAAGTCTGCTGCCTCAAGCTGTTGTTTTCCCATGAATTCAGAGGGAAAAACAATAGCTCCTATTAAGAAACTCTAAAAATAAAACAACAATATTGAGGGTCATCAAATCTTTTCTCTCTGGGCTTTTGTCTCCTGGGACAAAGCCCAAAGTTCAAACTGCAGTCCACAACAGATAACTAAAAATAACAGAGAGAGATTTATTTCTCTCACTTTCAAACTTAAGACGTGCAGCAAGCACATTAAGTCTGGCCTGGAGAGGAGACTCTCCTCCACGGAGAGGAGGGAGTGACCACAGACGGGCAAGAAAGATGAATTTACATAAGCTGGTGGCGTTTATTACAGCGCAACCGATAAACATAAACGCCAAGGCACTCCTGGATATTTTGAAATGCTCTCCTAACTTATCAGATAAGATATGGCTACTGTCTCTTTCCTGGACACAAGACCAGAGTAAACACAAACTCAATTGCCATAACAGACTTGTTAGTATTAAGAAAGCTGAGACTTCTTCCCTGGTGACTTCTTATGCTAATGGCTAGGGACAGGGAAGCTCTCTTCATTCTCCAGATAAAGAAACAGAGGCCAAGTCCAGGCCTGCAATTCCAAGCCACTTACTCCTCAGCCCTCCACCTCTAACTCCTTGCATTTTCAGCTTACTGGCTACCAATTGTGAGCAAGAGGGTGCACCACCCACTTACTTGTAGGCCTCATGAGGACAGGCCTAACAGCTTCCCCATATCCTCTAGCCCAAGTCCTAACCACCGGCTTGCCTATACGGTTTCCAAGAGAAAGAAGTTGGATCCAGTTCTATCAGTCGGCCCGTGGCAGGGGAAACAGAAGTGGGGTTGGGTTTGTTCAAACGCACACCCAAGAGCACCAGGCATCGGGCATCCTCGTCTCTTTCATCACACAGCTGTGCCTGCTCCTTCTGATGAAGGCAGACATACAGTGTGTCCTGGAGCTGACTGAAGTCCAGCTCCGCCCACACGTACCACTAAAGCTTCACTGGGATAACAACCAAGTGAGACAAGCCTAAGGCATGTGACAGGAGATTGAGAAGCCAGCTGGGGTGGAGTGAAAACGATGGACATGTCCCCTCCCATCTTGGAGAAGGTCGGGAAGAGATGAGGAAGGGCCTATGTGGGCTGCTGAAGCTACCTATTGGATCTGAGCCACTGACGGCAACGAAGGCTAGCCAGATACCAAAAAGCTCCCTTCCCCTTTCCAGACATGGCACTGAACCTCTACTGCCAATAAATTCTGATCCAGTATTGGGCCAGAGTGTTGATTTGATTGCTAGCGACAGCTTAGTCCACTGAGTCACCTAGACTTCTCAGGATAACCCTGCTTTAACTCCCAGTAGAGTTCATTGTCTGTTTGGGGATTTCATACTTTAGTTAAGCTTGACTGGATGCTACCTAGGAATTTAGATTTCTTTCGTACGTGAAACTTTCCCCCGTGGCTGAATATCTTGTCACCAACCCTTTCTACAAGAGTGTGCTTTAGGCACAGGCCGCAAGGGCAGGTACCTTCTTCTTCCTCCACATCACTGAGGGATTTCTCCTCAACAAATCCTGAGCTGGCAGAGCTCTGGCTGCTGGTGATGCTGTCCAAGCGACGCTTCAGATCCACAGAGAGCTCCCCGACGTAGTCTTTCCCCTGGCGGAACCGTGCGCCTTTGCTCTGGAAAAGAAGGGACTGTGCAAATTCCCTGAACACAAGATGGGTCTCTTATGCATGGCGAGGTCACACACAGTTGAGGCTATTAAAAGCAAAAAGGAGAGACAAGTCAAGGGCCCTACAGTCTCTGAGCTGAAATGCGGGGCAAGTTTTAACAGCGTTCCTTCTCTAATGCCACGCTCCTTCTCTTCGGTGTCAAGGGGTAGGTGCTGTATTTCCAAACATACTCAGGCACATTGTCATTAGTGCCCCCTTGAGAGGGGGACGCACCTTCTATGGAGCCAAATATGGCTGAGGTGTCAGACTATCATCCAGAGCCGATTCTCTGTCTGCCCTACCCTTTCTTTAATCAAATTTAGCACCATCATAATGGGCCAGGAGATTAAAGTCCTAAAAATAAAATATGAGAAGCACACAGTCCCATTAAGTGGATGTTAAGATAACCAGGGAAACATGCAAAGAATTTCAACGAAAAGACACACGCGAAGCACTTTGAGTTTTGCTCTGCTTTCATGTATGACCATGCTCAGGTAGACAGTGACATACATGTGTGACTATGCTCAGGTAGACGGCGACATACCTTATAGGGAACAAATTCGTTTCTTTTGCCCCGTAAGTAAGTCGATAGGTTTCCAAACTTGCAGAATTCCACAATCACCATGAGAGGCCCTGCAAATGATACAGCCAGTTACGACAGGAAAATGTGCTTCGCGAACACGTCTCGCTGTGTACTGAGCATACCGAGAAGCCCAAAACTACCCTGGAAGAAGTCTCATATAACCATCCATGGGAACAGAGTGGCAGAAATCAGCTGACCCCAATCCCCCCTATTGTAACTTTTCTTTTTCAATCTGATTCTACATGAATAACTGAACTTCAGCAATCAGCTGAGATGACGTCAGAGTGGGAGAAAAGGGAGCTGACTCAAAGTTCTTTTCTCTCGAGGTCTGGGGTGTTCATCTTGCCCATCTAACACTTACTGTACAAGTAGCAAACATCTCCCCATGAGGAGAACATTCTTCAATTCAAAGGATGCTGTAGGATCCTTTGATCAGAGTGTCCACTGAATCTCTATGGAGCCTAGCACAGTTGGGGCTCTGCAAAGGACTGCTTCCTCGAACACCACCAGAGCTGTTAGTCCCACGCAGGTGGGCAGAGCCACAGCAGTTACTCACCTCCTGGCTTGGTGCAGGCACCTAGAAGGTTGACCACATTGAGATGGTGGCCAATGTGGATGAGGATCTTGAGTTCAGACATGAGAGCTCGGTGCTCACTGTGTGTTGCTCCTTCTATGAATTCAGAATAAAGACAGACACCGTTAGGTGTGGCCGTTACCGCAGGATGATGGACACACTTAGCTGTGCAACTTGCACTCCTCGTGGAGCAGAGTTATAGCTAACTAATGGAGCAACTGTCAAATGCAAACTCTGTTTTTTAATTAGAAAGCAAGGCTTTATTTTAAGCAAACCCTGAATGATTGTTATTTAAAGAAATCTAAGGTGAGGTTTCTTGGAAAGTTAGGAACATATCTGCAACAGAATCACATCTAGATTCTCTTTCTATACAAAATTGGAATTTTCTATTTTTAGTTTAGTAGGTTGCTTAGGGCCTGGTCATTTCAATGCCTCCTCATAGGGAAGCACATTATTCTCGGATCTAAGGACCAGTGAGTTGGCTGGGTGGGTAAAGGCCCTTGCCACTGATCCTAACGACCTGAGTTCAAAGAACCTACACAGTGGAAGGAGAGAACTGACTCTTACAATTTGTCCTCTGACAATGCATATTCTCTCTCTCTCTCTCTCTCTCTCTCTCTCTCTCTCTCCACCTTCTCCCTTTTCTCCACTCACAAAGAAATGAATGTGGTAAATTGGCTCAGGTCCATACTGATATTCCAATTGATCTGCACCAAATAAATAAGTTAACAGGACCAGCACACAAGCAAAGCTATTTGCGCATGGGCATAATAGGGCTAGGACTGCATTTGGTGTTGTATGGACTGCTATACTTCTCTCTCATCCACAGACGTGGGTTCCAGCTCAGGGCCTGATGACCCATTTCTACACACACACACACACACACACACACACACACACACACACACACACACTAAACCTCTAGTTAAAAAATGCAAATGGAGGAAGGGTCCTTTGAAAGGCACAAGACCTTCTAGCAAAGGGAAAGCATCTCCCTCCATGGAAACAGTCACAAATTGAGCAGAAGCTCCCCTCGCCTCCACTCATCAGAATGTCCAGGCTGCAGGTCCTTTACTGTGAAAAGATGCTGGTGTCTAAAAGAACACCCACATCCTCTTCTGTTTGCAAAGCCACTCTACTTTGCAGCACACTTTCAGAAAGTTCTTTGGAATTTCTAATTCTAAAAGAACATGATGGTTTTGCATTATACTATTTTTACTGATAGCAAACTTCTTCTTTTCTAAAGGGTTTATAATCAGTTTGCATCATGATACTTTGAGGAACAATTTTAATAGAACCAGATAGTTTTCCCTCATATAACCAGGTCTACTAAACAGAACTGTGAAAGTTGATCCTTGCTCCCCAGTCATGTGCCCTTGCATGAAGCTCCAAAGGAGGAACCTGTCTCTAACTTGTGCAAAGGCACTATCAGCCAGGGGCTTTCTGGCCCACCTATGCACAGAGCCACCGATGCAAGCCTCATACCATGCTTAATGAAGCACGAAATAAAGAGAGCCATGTCACAATGTCATCTTGCTTTTTACCTTTCAACATTTTGACGGCCACTGTTTTGCAGGTCGCTGTCTTGTCAATTCCAAAGGCATCTGCCTCAATCACTTGTCCAAAGGCACCGCGGCCGAGAGGCTTCCCTGGAACCGATGATAACGGCAATTAGAAAATTTGGTTGTCTTGTCACACTATCAGAGGGCCATGTGAAGATTCTGATTGGCTAAAGGGATGTTGTATTCCATTTAGACCCACATTCCACTTTATTTCCTCATTCTGGTTTTCCCCTGTGCCTTCCAAAGTGCCCTGCTTTGGATGTTTGTACAGGTTCCTCACTACCAAAAGGCTATATGGGTGATTACCCAAAATCAGGAGATACCATTAATATTTACAAATAAGAATACATCATCTGAATAGTCTGGACAGGTCATTGTGTTAAAGGAGAGTTAGGTGGGCTGATAAAACCAATATCAAGTTAATAGCAGTTGACAGTTCACCTAGTTTCAGCCGGTCCCTGGGGAATTCCCATTTGCTGGCATCATAAGGCAAGCGTTCACAGCGCTCATCCAAGGGCAGTTCATCTGGATCCATGACAATGGACAAGTAGCCCGTCTTCAGTTCCCCTTCATTGGCCTGGAGAGCATAAATCCTTCCAGTTACACACAGATCCTGTTGTTTGGTTGTTGTTTTGTATACTTGTTGCTGTATAATAGGGGACCCATTCATAGTGTCTCGTTTCCCAATAAAACTCTCAAAGTTTGAGAGAAGTCCTATTATAATCCCGCTTTTAGTGCCTCTTTAGTTTCCAAAATGAGTTCGGAATAAAGTTCCTAAACCTTAATTACAGTGGACAGTCCAAACCCTTGACCCCTCTAGTGGCTTCCATCAATTAATGCCCACAGTTCAGTCAAAGAAAATGGACAAGAATGTTATTGTGTTGAAGTAAAAATGTGCCCACTGAGCCAATAACAATGGGAAGAAGCAGCTGAAAGAAGCCCAGTCAGGTTCCATTAATCACAAAACCAACATGCAAGGGGCAGGAGGGACATTATGTTGTTACCCGCTTAACGGTCCGTAGGACAATGACAAGAAGCAGCCAGAAGAACATGGCAATCACCGCAGTGCCCACAAGAATGATCACTTCCAGGTTGGTCTTTTCCTGGGCGCCTGGAAGACACAGGCAAGTGATCACCAGCTGGGAACCCACAGCCTTTGGTAGAGGGCCCTAAGTGTGACATGGAAGGCAAGGCCGCAGGCTCATCCACTCTCAAGACTCCGAGAGATCAAACTGATGGAGTCTGCCGCACTCTCTTAAAGAACAATAGAAGCATACCACTCAGGGAAACATCCAGCAATAAGATTCTCAAACTATGAACCATAGGTGTAAGTGTCTTCAGAGATGCATACAGGATGTGTTTGGTGAGAGACCTCTTTTGGGAAAAAGAAAATGTTCTTTCTATTTGTGGGTAATATCATCTGATTTTGTGCTGATAGTCCATGTCTTCACTTGTGTGGCGTGGGAAAAGTGTTTAGGAAACTACACAAGGAAAGAAGGGAAGCCCTTTGCCCAGGCAGCTACTTGTGACCACACACCTACTATGAGCTTGTTGCTTTAAATATGTCACTCTCCTTCACTGTTTCAATAAGTTTTCAGCTTTCAGGTTGAAGAAAGAAGATTTGAAAGATTGAGCTACTTGTCTGAGAGACACAGAAAGTCGGTGGGTTGTTCAAGGGTTATACCGGGTCTGTGCAAATCAAGCTGACCAATACTTCATCCTGTCCCTGTGTGGCAGAAGCCTGAAAGAGGAGAAGAGAGGAGAGAGAGAGAGAGAGAGAGAGAGAGAGAGAGAGAGAGAGAGAGAGAGAGCGCATTGGCTGTGAAAGGAGAGAGGAAAGACAGAGCTAAGCAGGGCAAGGGAAGTCGTGGACTCCTCTCCAGGGTGTGTTCTAAGTGGAGAATTATAGGCAGAAGGCTCTCAGCACCTAGTGATTAGGAGGGAGGAGATTAGGATGCAGTTATCACTTGGGGTCTCTATCTCTCCACTCATACGGTGCAGTGTGAGTTGAAAGAAGCCCCGAGCTGGGGGGATGGCCCAGAAGCCAGAAGCAAGCAGCTCATTAGTTGGCAAAATAAGAGTTACCAGTTGGGAGACAAGCTCTGAGTGTGTCTGTAAGTGGATTCAGTTTCTCTGCTGTTCCCAGGGAAGTAATTCTCTGTCTGAATGTAAAGATCTAAAAGCTTACCCACATAGACAGAAAAAAGGCCAAAGGTTCAACTGCCTCTATCAGTTTATGTATGAATATTCTCATAGTAACATCTGAGAGCTGAACATGGTGCTATTGTCTGCAGGTAAGTCTCCACAGTACCCATGCCACCGTGCCCACTTAGGCTGGGTAACCTAATGCAGACGGCTAGTGGAGGGAAGAAGAGTACCAGAGAGAGCTGAAGGGAGCATCCTCCCTGGATCGGCACTAAGACATGATGCCTTTGGAAGTGACAGAACTACCATGTCCTTTGACATCTTTACTTGCAGGAGAAGTTTATGGAATCCTAACATTCTTACAGATTTGGGAGCACGCTAGTAGCTCCAGATGCAATATTCGACGACATGAGTTGACTGATTAAAGGAACCCACATCTGCACCGTGAGAAGTTAGAAATCTGCCAAACCTGTCTCTAACCTCCCTCAATCACCCCCTGCACACCACACATTCAGTCACACAATAGCCTTGTTCTCTTAGTGGGTTACAAAAGAAGATCAAAAAAGGAATCAGTCATGTTCTTCATAAGTTGAAATATTCTGTCATATATTGCTGACTGAAAAATAGGTGGATTTCACATCAATCCAGCACACACACACACACACACACACACACACACACACACACACACACACGAGAGAGAGAGAGAGAGAGAGAGAGAGAGAGAGAGAGAGAGAGAAGAGGGAAAGAGGTTTCCTTTCATTTTTCAATAATAACCCTCAATTTTCCATGTTACAAAAGCAATCATCTTTTGTTTATGAGCGAATCTTGTCTTGGCTCTAGTGAAAATTCTGAACCTGTGTCACTAGTTGAATAGCAATGTCAACACCAAATCTAATTTTTTTCCCAAGTAGATATTGGAATATCATTTCTGTAAGTTAACTTGGCCATTAAAACAAAGTGAAAACCAGGGACAGGAAGATACTCATTTTCTCACAGTGAGAAGCGTGTGGATAGGAAATACGGTACAGGCTGACACACGCCGCTAACTTTGCTTCCTGGTTAAAAGAACACATTCCCATTGACGACAGATTATGAAGAACAGGTGGAGAATCCCTAACCCAGAACTCCCAGAGGACCATGATCTGAAACGTTCTGAGTGCTCATCCACAGGCAAAGGGCAGGTGCACTGAAAATATTGCACGAAATGACCTTCAGGTTATGTGTTTAGGCTTACATGATGTCTAAATGAGTTTTACACTTAGATGTAGATCCCCTTCTTAAAATACCTACTAAACTTGTGAAAATATTCTAAACCCTGAACTACATCTCTTCCCCAATAATTTAGATATGAGACACTTGACCATCATGAAGAGCATAGCCACCCACATGCCACCCTGCTCAGAATATTTGAGGCTGGGAACAACACAGACTAATCCACTCAAAAATCTCATGGTTCCATGACATCATTCTGACCTTCTATTATGAAGAGTGTCTCCGCTCTGGCACAGCCCAGGACATTGCAGGCCTGGCAGGTGTAGAGGCCTTCATCCTCCTTCCTCACCCTTCGGATGGTTAGGTTCCGGTTCCCATCTTTCAGTACAATGCCTACAAGTGGAAGGAAAGGTTTGCTTTATTTCTGATGATGCGATCTGTGCTTTATCCAAGAAAATGTTTAGAAGAGTTGCTGCCCTTCATCTTGGGCTAGGATCCAACTCTAAAGATGTGGATGGCTCATTTCAGAGCCAGATAGATCCTGTACCTAAATACCGCTTTGTGTGTTCATGTGGGGGGAGGGGCATGCATGTGCATAGAAATCAGAGGTCAATGTTGGATGTTTTCTTTATTCTTTTCTACCTCATTCTTTTGAGAAAGGGTCTCTCCCTGAATCTGGAGCTCAGTGATCCAGCTAGACGGCAGCCAAATGGCTCTAAGGATGCACTTGTCTTCCACCCCCCAACACACCCTGCCCCTTAGCACTGGTATTACAGAAGGATGCTGAATCTAGCTTTCTACATGGGCTCTAGGGATGTGAGCACAGGTCTTCATGCTTGTTGGCAAGCATTTCACTGACTGAGCTGTCGCATAAATCCCGCTTTCTGTCTACTTTGAAATAAGCCAAGAAATGACAGTGGTCTTACGTGGCATCCTTGAAAAAAAAATTCTACCACTAGAGAAATAGACATGTTTTACTCACCTGAATCTTCCACGAGTGTCTCATTGTCTTTGAACCACGTAATGTGTGGAGTAGGGTTTCCAGATGCTGGGCACGCAACTTCAATGGTTTCCCCAATCATTGTCGTCTGATTCTCCAGATTTCCCAGGATCATGGGTGCCATGCGCTCTATACACATAAAAAGAAAGCCATAGAGCCCACGGCCCCAACTCTGTGAACAGCATTAGTGCCCTGTCACTATTGAGCAGTCTAAGCTTAAGAAGCAGTAGCCCACTGATAAAGTGGGCCGAAACTGCGCAGACACGAGAATTGCTGGTAGACAAGTTGCGCGAGCTAAGGAGGTACAGTTCTGACAGACCATGGCAGCCTTTCCATGTCCACATTAGCCACCCTACATGCAAGCCACAAAATAAAGATTCGGGACTTTTTGGAGATGGCTTTTTTCAGGTTATAGTTTTTCCCCCCTCTAATCACACAAGGCTTTCCCGAAGGGCAACTCCTTCTCAGCAAAGTGGTCGCCACTAAAAGTGCAGTTTTGTCATGTTTTCCCTTGGGAAGGGCCAAGATTCAGCATAAGTACATAGGGAGTGACTTACATTTATTTGGATAACCTTATATCATTTCTAATATTTACTATCAATCATGTGCGGTGAGGGCCAGGCCATTCACCTTGTTTTTAAGTGAAGTGATTACAATTCAGGGTTTTAAGTATCTCACCCAAATCCCTATCTATAACTAAGCCAGTGGCTGTGCCAACAGCAGAATGTGCCGAGCCTGAAGGTCATTCCCACTAAAACACAAACAATAATATCATACAAAAGACACGGATCCGTGGGCATTTCTTTACATGCACAGCATAATATGAGCTTTACCCTCCTCTTGCAGGTCACCTATCTGCTGCGGAAAGATCTTGTCCAAACCAAATGGGCATCGAAAGAATTACGTTGAAAGAATCCACTTCAACACTTAGCAAACTACGACTATCTCTACAGTGCATTACGTCAGAGTTTCAACAAAGGTACTGGGCTCTGGTGTGTTTCTAAGAACAGATTTCAGGGAAACGGCACAGGCATCCTTATAGAGCCACACCCACTCACTGTGATCTTGCACTTCCTGCATGACTAAGGCAGGAGCCTACTTCATATCTCCTTCTAAACTCTCCCACCTCTGGACCAGCTACTAATGTTCACATCATACAGCTGGTCCTATGTGCGCTGTGATTTCCAGGGTCTTGGGAATGACTTGGCTCAAAAGCATCTGTCTTTCTGTCCCCATGTCTTCAGAACAGAAAATATTACACAAGTGTCTGTTTGGAGGGACTTTCTAAATTAAGCCAAAACACTCAAAAAACGTTATTCATGTAAAATTTTGGTGTAGATAAGTTAACTTAGGAAGTTTCTCTTCCTTGTTCTATAAAACAGAAAACATACACGTCACAAAAACCTTGAAGGGCACAGCAAAGAAAGGAGGAAATACAGGGAAAGGAAGAGACACTCCCTAACTTCACCAGATCTCCTTAGAGATAGAGTAGAGATTTCCCAGGTTTTGTGCAAAGTACAAGTTTAGACAGGACATAGAAAACATCCCCATAGGGAATGTAAAAGGCGTGCTAATCACAAGTTTATCTCTCTGAACTTCACCTACCCTAGACCGTATGAGATACCACAGAAATACAGGCAATGAGTGTATCACCCTTTCTAGAATCTTCTAGAATCTGGAATCTTCTAGATCTTAAACTCACCCCTTGCCTCACTGTTTGTGAAGCAGGTATCACACTGAGCATCTAGTATATGCCACTGTGTTCTATGGCTAGAGTTACAACCTAGTGTATACCACTGTGTTCTATGGCTAACATTACAACAGCAAACAAGCAGAGACCAATTTTTGTCCTTATGATTTGGAGACCTCACAATGGTATGACCACCTAGTGTTTGCCTATGGTCTCATCCTGTCCTTCTAGGTCCACGCTATGAGCTTCTGGAATGCTCTTTTCTCACAGTATTACACAAACATTCTGATTTTAATCACTGAATGCCCAAAGATGTCATAGGAAGTTTCCTGGTCCGAGCTAATCCCTTGCAGATACTGGTAGTGACTGCATCAAAGGGCTAGAAAGAGCCAAGTTGTCTTCTAATTTTAATGCATCACCTCACCATTATTAGCTTTGTTCTGCTTCTGGGAGTGAACCCGTCTACTACAAAAGTTCCCAGAATCCGGCACTATCTACACAACACCCGAATACATTGTGTTTAAGGCATTGCAACTCATCGTCCAGGAATGCCTACATACCTAGGATGACGAGCTGCTTGACTAGGCAATGTCTTTTCTTGGTCTTCCTGTCTTGAGCAGAGCAGACATAGTCTCCTTGGTCCTGCAGGGATGCATTCTGGAATGCTACAATCAAGATGTCACTTGTGCTATTAGAAAACATGGTGGCATTCAGTTTCCAAAGAGCATCCAAGTTCTTGCAAACTGGCATGAGTGGTTCGCCCATGTGGACCGATGTTGCCTGTGAGCCAAGCTTGTACCATGTGAGGTTCTCAAATGTATTTCTATCTGCAGTGCACAACAGAGACACATTGTCCTGCTCGGTTGGCTGGGTAGCAGGCTGCACAGTAATTTCTGGACCCTCTGAAATGCAAAGACATAGTCAGAGGATGGTAACTTAAGTTGGTATATGACACCACTGTCTTCTTGCTGCTGTGAAGAACTTAGAGACAGGTCTTGCACTGCCCAGCCATTTCTACAAGGTCAGAGCCAAACAAGACAATTTAGGTCCTAAAATTTATTCACTGGAAATGAGAATTTTCCCCAAGTTTTTACTGCACTCCACTTTGAGTTCTGGATATGGTTTCCAAGTTGAAAAAATAAAAACCCAAGGCCAAGCATTTAATCATCATAGAAACGTTAACAATGCCTGCTTATTAACACACGGCAGTAAAGCTACATTTATTATGACTAATTATCTCACGCTAAAATATTTAAGCCAGCACAATCAGCTCAAGTTTACCCACAAAACCAGGCTACATAGACAAAATCAGGAAGGATCATTGGAAGGCAGAAGACAGTGCTCTCATGCCGTTCCACTCCCCCCAGAAGGCTCAGTCTCGCTGCTGCTCTATAACAAACCCACAGATAACATCACAAACTCCAGTGAGTCATGAGTCACACTAACTGTGGAGCAAGACAAGTCACCCACAGCATCATGCTAGAGACTTAAAGCACGTGGAAGCATTCCATTCTCAGGCCAGAGGAGGCGCGTGAACTCTGATGCAAGCCCAGAAGCCACCTGAGCAGTCTTAACTTCTGTCACCTTCAAGCCTAACTACACACCACGCTACTCACACAAACCCGAAGGACAACAGAGAGCCCCACAGCACAGCACCCACTTCCCGAGGGACTCCCCTCCCCGACTGCCCTCCACAGGGTCTACTCACTGATCACATGGAAGGAGATCACTCTCTCTCCTCGCCCAGCTTTATTGACGGCTTCACATTTGTACAGCGCTGACACATTGGCAGCTTGGATGACCAGAGTGCTTACAGTCTGTGAACATACGAGTCCCAAGCCATGAACAATGCAGGCTGAATATGCACACACACCCCGAGCCTGGATCCATCAGCCCCCACAGCTGCTAAGACCAGCCTTTGCCTTTCACACTCACTGCACACCGCCCACCTTCCGAGGTAAGCAGCTCTAACTAGGCAGTTGTACATAGGATGCAGATGTGCTTTGGAAATCCTCAAGGACTCACTTTAATGCGTGTTATGCACACATTTCATTTTTCATGTGTACAGAATCAGAATTACCTTTCAATGGGTGTGTACACTGGATGGCATTGTGTGCTTTGTTTCTCTTCAATAAACTGTGGGTAAGCTATGAGTACTATGTTCTTTTTTCTTCTTTTTTAAAATTAGTAGGTATCAGTTGCATAAAGTAACAGGCTTCGTCATGGCATTTTTGTACAGGTGCATAATATATTTAGACTGTATTTGCTTCCAATTACTTTCTCTAGTCCCCCTCCTCAGTACAAATGATCCCTCTCCTCTTCTCAATAGTACTCTCTACCTTTGTGTCTTTTTTCATCTTGATTTATATGAGAGAAAACATATTTGTATTTCTAAGTTTGACTTATTTTGCTTAATGTGATGATCCTCATCTTTCTGCAAATGGCATAATTTGTTCTTCTTTAAGGATGAAGCTCTGTGGTGTGTATGTGTGTGTGTGTGTAAAACTCACACCTTCTTTATCTGCCCAGGCTGATTCCATAACTTGACTATTATAGATGGTATCACACAGACTATTTGATTAATAACCTCTAACATACCTTTGCATGTTATTGTACCACCTCCTATTCAAAGTGAGAACTAGAAAGAAAGATATTCAAAATCACGAAGTTCAAACTCACTTTGTTTTTTCCTTCAATTAGGGCATATTGGTTTTTGGTGACTTCGATCTTATTTCCGCCCTGGAAATCCTCCACGTGTCTCCATTCTTTACAAGTATATGAGTTTGTTTGGCTGTATAAGGGAGAAAGCATAGTATATCATGATTTGACTTTTCTTTCATTCAAATCAATAGTACCGGAAAGGGCCAGACCTTGGTTATCATGTTCTCAGGGATAACTTTCGATACAGGCTAACACTTCACAGGGCTTGGCGCCAATTAAAAACAGATGCCAACGACAGTGGAAAGGCCCAAGGTGGCTGGTTGACTGAGGATACAGGAGGGAAGCAGCTATTTTGGGATCAAGTCCCCATTCATAAATCAGATCGACGATTCAGGTCTCCATTCATAAACTGGATCAACAGGACAATTCAAGTTAATTTGGTTCAAAGGAAGGTAAAGAAACTTGGAAGCCAATGGGCTCCTGAAAGCCATCTCTCTGGGACCGTGGCTTTTGTTTAGGAAATGGCCAGCAGCTGAGGAAGAAACTAGTGCTTGCTATTTCAAAAACAACAACAGGAAGGAGAATGCTTGGGAGGTAGGTTGAAGGTGGTGGCTGTTGTTTTCCCTAAGGATGTCTGCACTTTGTGGTAGAAATTGATAAGCTGGGCCTAAGGCTCTTGAGGCCTGGGCTAGGTTTAGCACTTCCTCTGAGAGATGGACCTTCCCACAGATAAGGAGGAGTAATGTGGTACACCCCAGCTCACAGAGAGAAGAAGATCCAAAGACTGGCAATTAGCAAACGAAGCAAACACTGTTCATTTGGAGAGGCCGACATCAGGGCTAACTAAGGAGAAAGCTGACTCACACAGGGGGATGCCCCAAGCCAAGTTGTCTATTAAAACTCAAGACAGAGAGGAAAGTGGGAGGAGAATTCAAGTACTGTTTTGAGGGTGATGTCCTGGGAGATAGTCTTGTAGGCTTAGATGGAATCATGGCATAGACTGGCCAGCAGGAATGCAAGACGGCAAGTATAATGGAGGACATGGCTCTGCTCACCTGGGCTTGTAGGAGCATGCTTCTTCTAGCTGCCAGTACCAGTGGATGTGGTGCAGGGGAGGGTTGGCATACACTGTACACGTCAGCGTCTGCATGGTACCATACTGGTAGGAATCCGTGGGAGAGATCAGGGCTTTCTCTCCGATCTGGGGTGGGACTGGACACAGAAAAGACAACCCGTGAACTGCCCGATTGCTATGGGGAACAAGGAGAGGACTTCAGCGACCGGCTCTGCCCTTTGTACTCAGATGATTTCACCTCTGCCTGTTTTTCAAAGGAACATCTACACGTGGAGACAGAGAGCCTCAATTCTTATGCCATCCTAAAACTAAACGCTGATAAGCTGCGTGAGTTCAGGCGTGCTCCCCACACCCATGCCGCACTCGCTCGCTCTGCACTAATGATATTACTCTCCGTGTCCTCCAGCCTAGCAAGAATGGGGTGAGGCTGCAGAGAGAAAACCACCGGGATAACAGAGCAAATACATTTCTTGTGCACCACGTCTTCTTGAGGTGCTTTCCATTGACTGCCAGTTCTCATAACCACGGCTCTGGCTCTCATTCCACACGGGAGAAGAAATGAGGCAAACATTGAAAGACTTGCCCAAGGGCATCAGTTAATCAATGGCAAAATCCAGGACAAAGGTAGACATTCTGGCTTCTGAACAGAAGCCAGACTTCAGGTCTGTGTTCACTGCACATGGCAAGGGACACGCTAAGGTTCGCTGCACGTGTGATCTCATGAAGCGAGCGATGGGGTTGCACTTGTCTGTCTCTCTGTCTTTGTGGTCTGATTATTTTCTTCGCATTGTACTTATCACCTTCGGTCTTCCTCCCCCTCTCGCGAATCCCCTCTGCCCATGCTGCTTCTAAGCAACCATCCCAGAACCTGTTATCTTTTAAATACTCCCTAAAGAAAAAAAAAAAGAAACGAAGCCATACTCGGCAGACACCCAGAGGAAGATCAAGACACGTGGGAAGTACATTACTGTTGGGAGACAATATCTTGAAGTTTTAATGTCCAGTGCCAGTGGGGAGCACAAAGGATGACTCTAGAGTCATTTCCCCAACTGTGCTTGAAGCAAAATATTAATGCGCTTCCTGAGGGAAGAAGAGTGCTCTAGTCACATAGGCTAGCTAAACCCTCAGGACTCTCTCTCCCACTGGAGAAGGCAATATTCATGAGCACAATGAAGATTCTAAGAGGTCCTATAAGAAAAAAACCAAGTTGGCAGATAGCATGGTACCTTCTGCACTCACCTGGCCATGGTACCTTTCTGTCCCCAGCCCGAAATAATTATAGCATTCACTTTAGGAAAGTAAAGATGAAATCATCCTTAAATCAAAAGTTTATAATCTTTTCTGGACAGACTCAAAGTATGTCCTCTGACCAGACAGCAGGTCAGCCAATGACGCTAGCCTCCCCAGGTCTAGCCTCTTGTGTGGATTCTGCCATGTATTGGGAGCAAAGAAGCTAAAGCTTCAGACGAAAACATCACACAAAGCCCAAGGAGAGTCTCCCACATCCTGGCTCAGTGTGTCGTTTTGTGGGCAGGAGCTTAGGGTCCAGAGGGTACCATCAACTTTCACCTTGCATGCGACCACCAACAGCACATTTACGTGACTCATCAAGGAGGCATGGCCAGGGCGTACCATGCCACATCTCAATCCAAATCCACTTCCCTGGGTCGTTTTTCATTTCACATGCATTGGCCCAGTTACTGATGCGGTTGATGCAACAGGAGACAAGCAATGATGCCTAGGAGACGTAGAAAGACCCATGCTCTCCCTTCTTAGTCAATTGTGGGCCGAGGAGGCACTGAATGGACTCACCATTCACGACCAGAGAAACCACGTGACTCTGTTTCTCCATTGAAATGGGATTGGTGAGGACGATCGTGTAGTTTCCTGCATCTCGTTCACTCACTTCCATGATTGTGAGTTCGTCGCCCACTATCATTGTGTAATTGGACTCAATGGGTCTTCCATTTCTGTACCTATGGAAGACAGTCCCCGGAATTACTACAACAGAGGGATTTTATTTCGAGCAGACCAATGTTAGGCTTTGATTCGCAGCTGTTACCATTTGATATCAGGAGCCGGGTAACTAAGATGCTTGACGGGGATTCGAACTTGGCTGCCCACTGTGACTTCCACCAAAGATTCCATGCTGCTATCAAAGGCAATAAAAGGTTTTGCTAGAAGAAAATGAAAGCAACAGCTCTCATAAATGCCAAGTTACTGTAAGTACCCTTTTGGTTTGGATTTTTAGTCAAGTGAAGATTAGACATCGAGGTACATGGATATACCACCATTCTGAGAGTCCCCACACTGTCCAGCTCTCCTGTAGCTGCTGTCAGAATTCTCTCCTCACACGCGCTCTCTCATGAACCTTGAGCATCCATTCCTCCACACAACCTCCTCTAAATCTCCCAGTGAGCAGCAGACACACCTTATTCCCTGCTCCCATGACACCCTCTCCCCACACTCTATGAGTTGACCATCCCAGCACTCAGTCCTCAGACCTCCTCTCTTTACCTGTCCCCTCTTTTATCTAGCCTCAGATTCAAAACATCTGCTACATACAAATTTTCCACCTCCGCCCTGACTTCTCTGGGTTCCAGGTCTCCATCTCAAACATCTCCCCCGGGATGTTTGACGGGCATCTCCAAAGGAACTCAACACTATTCTCTGAATCCCATCCCACCCGGTCCTCTTCACTTAGAAACGCCACTGCTTCATTGCTTATAGTAAAGCACAATCCATCCTTTTGTGTTGAAAGCTCAAGTCTCTATCACCGTCAACGAATCAACCAGCAAGTCACGCTGACTATGTCTTAGGAATAGATCCAGGATCTCATCTCTTCTTCTTCCTCCACAGATATCCTAGCCCGAGTCCTCTACCATCTCTCACCTGGATTTGAACAATCAGCCTCCTGAGTGTCCCACCCCCCCTTCTGCCTTCACTTCCTTTAAAGGACATAATGAGAGATCACTTGCCTAGCACCTGCAAGCCCCTGATGTCACAAAACAAACTATTCCCAGTAAGCTGCAAAGTAACCCTGCAAAAGCATAAGCGAGAGCTCTAGTATTGTAAGTTATCTAAACTGAGACAGCTGTGTGAATAAGAGGGCACAACCAAAACTTCGGATGATTTACCTAAAACCACAGAGAAAGCAACTGAATCTGGGTTTCCTCAGTTGGAGAAGTCCATGCTCATTCAAGCAAGCCCTTAACCTTCCTTGCAGGAAACTGAAATCTTTGACAACATTTGACCATCATATATACTAACATTCTACGTACAATAATAATTGCAGCAACCGCTATAACGAGCAATGCCTAGTAAGCACGTATCATGGGTCATTTCAAAGTTGAGGTTTTGAACCCAAGTCCCTGACTCCATAGCTAAGCTGTTGACCTCCTCTAGGTCTTGTGTCCTCATTAACAAGGACTCAAAAGTATCTTCTGAATGAACAAGGTAACCTAGATTGATGTAAGTCATCTGACTCTCCCAGATACAGTGTATTAGCAAGAAAACGGTCACTTACTATGAACTTGGACAAATGTGCTGTTTTTCTTGGTCATCCGCCCACTGGATGCTATGCAGATGTATAGCCCTTGGTCATTCCGGGTCACACTATCTATTATCAAGGTGCTCAAAAATTTCTTCGACACAGTCCCAGGAAGGGGTTTCAGGTCCCTGTTTATAATCTTGTTATGGTGATGCTGAAAAACAAAAAGATTTTAGTAAAAGTTCACAGCCCAGTAGAATACTAACTATCCAATAGCTCCTAGAGACCCGCAGAATCCAGTCCTGACCCTTGGTGGACCCTACTATTGAGGATTTAAACACCACATCAACATATATTTTGGGATTCAGGAGAAATGAGTGGAAGTTGAAATACACAGAACTGAGGGAGGATTTTTAAGCCTTCTTTACCTAATGAGAATGAGATGTGTGTCAAGTGTAGATACAAATAGAGCTGTTTAAAGAGAAATGGAATTCAGCTCACCTCTTAAAGGGACAAACAGATCAAGGACTTTAGAGAACAGAGGAATACCGTAATGTCAAAAGATTAATAACTTAGTGGAGACCAATCTGCACAGCCCAACTGCAGCAGGGTGTGTTGGGATTCCTAGCAAGGTGTCTTTTCATGGTTGCTATGTATTCTGCCATGCTCTTTATATTAAAGTCTGGGTTCATTAGTGTGTGTGTGTGTGTGTGTGTGTGTGTGTGAGAGAGAGAGAGAGAGAGAGAGAGAGAGAGAGAGCATGCACATATGCACATGTGTTTTAAAGCCTTTATAATTTATCTGACCAGAGGGGACCCTATATCTCTTAAGCAAACTTTATTAGGCTTATAATCAAAGTGTTCAGAGGTCTGGCTTTGAGCAGTTTGTGTTACCTTCAAAGAAGGGAGCTGCCAGTTGAAATTAAGCCCCACGTTGAGCTCAGTTCTTGCTGTACAATTTAAGACAAGCTTCTCTCCCGCAGATAGCTCGATTCTATGAGGGGGGCTCAGCGTCACATCATAAATCCTATATCCTGGAGCAAGGAAATGATAAAAACAGAAAGTGAGATGGAAAAGACATCTAGGGCTCGGCACACATCTTTAAAGTGGCGCGAAGCGTGTGACATCACTTCTCTTTGGGGGACTCGCTGCTGCTGGATGGCTTTTAGGAAGAGGGTTTATGGTGACTCACAAATCACTATCTCCAGCGTTTTCGCCAATGGAACCTGACAAATAATAAAGTCTAGGCCAATGGGGCCCACTTGAGTAAACTGCTGAACTTTCCATTAAATAGATACAATTAAAAGAACTGGCAGAGAGCAGTGATCTGAATATTGCATTTTTCATAAAATGAGCTTTGGTGGTGATATTTTTTCATTCTTGGTCTTGGCCAGAAAGGAGAAATACCCTCTGTCCCCCTGCTGCAATGGTTTTTCTGGTAGAGAAGGGCATTTGTAAGTTGACCAGCACCATATCCCGAGCTAACATCTTTTCCACTTCCTTGCCCTTCGCCCTACACCTTCCTCTCCAGGATCTTCATGTAGAAAGCCACTCTTTATTAGATGGTGTTGATGGAACAGAAGGGAAACGCCCACTTACCTACAACCACAACTATGTACACGATAGACTGATAGGTTTCATCATTGATCTTCGCCTCGCAGAAGACCATGCCGGCATAGCCAATCATGTAACTGGGGATAGTAAAGCCTGTCTCACTGTCCCAGGAGATTCTGTTTCCATCCGGGACAAACCTCCTTTCTGGATATCTCTGCGTAGCAACAAAGAAACAACGAACATTTACCCAGTGCTGTCTGAACTTGATGACCCCTGAAGGATCCATCTTACTTTCAAGAAGGTAAGTTGGTTTTGTTTATGGTGCGGTTGACCCGCCCTACAGGGTCTTTGCAGTTCACTGTTGACATACATTGGAAGCAGGAAGGGCATCGGCAAAGAGGCTTACAACCATGGAAACTTAGGAGGTGACTGAAGAGGAGGCAACTCACTGCACAGAGCGACACGTTGAGGTTTGAAATCGACCCTCGGCACGGAACCACCACAGTTTTGTTTTTGTTGTCGGTGATGTACACGATGTCATGCTGATCGCTGACAGAAGCGATGAATGGCGACCTGTAATCTGGAAGAAAAGTGAATTCTCCCAGTGAGTTATTAGCAGGACCGTTGGAATTCCTGAGTCCATGAAGCCTAACTGAATGACCGAATGATTGTCATTGACAACTGGCATGAGCAAAGATGCCCATATCTTTGACCAGAGTCTGTATGTAGATATCTGGCTCCAAAGCTGTGGTCAAGGAAGGGTAGAGAAACACATACACACAGACACACATGCAGAGAGAGAGCGAGACAGAGACAGAGACAGAGAAAAAGAGACAGAGAGAGAGAGAGAGAGAGAGAGAGAGAGAGAGGAAAATCTAAATGCAAACTCCAAAAATGAGCTTAACTTTTCCACATGGAGCATTAACAAGTAAAATCTATTTTAAAAATTCCATGCTTTAATAGATTATTATAATTTTTATAAAATAAACATTTAAAATTCAGATCCATACACTGAAACTTTGAGTTTTATGATGCTAAAAATTCGTTTCTTTCATTAGACAAATAATATAAATGACCTGAAAAGAAACTGGAATCTTTAAACTAAGAGAAAAGAACAATTAGATGGTCCAGCGATTCAAAAGAATGATTTCTGTAATACCTAGAGACTGCGGGCTCCGAAGATAAGAGTCACTATGCACCAATGTTTAATAGCCACTGCATTTAGTTCAAGATTTAGAACTTACGAATATCTGTGACAATGAATATTTGGGAAATCACAATGCCAAAAGATTGAGCCAAAAGCCAGAGTGATTTGCTATCCTTCAGAGAGTATTCATACAGCATCAGTACATGGCTGGGAATTTTCTCCATCCCCCAGAGACAGGGCACCTGGCCTGGAGTCATCACTTCAAATCTTAGAAATAACATCTCAGTTCCTACTTCCCACACATCTGATCAAGCCTTTTCAGAGGTGAAGAAAGGGTTAATGAAACCAAAGGGCAGAAGAGTAGCTAATTCCTTTCAACAGCAGAGGTCTGATTTCCTCCCCAGCTGGAAAGCATAGACATGCAGCTAGCTTTGCCCCCCAACATGTCATAGCCATTATGGTATGAGGCCAAGGCCAACCTCCTGGCTCCATCCACTGCTAGATGGGTCAGAGGACAGAGGAAGTGAGGTGGGGATCAGAGGGGGACATTAAGGATCTGTCCATAGGGAATAATACATTCAATGCTTTCTTTCCTGTTGTTAAACTTCATGAGCAAACTCTTGGATAACCCAACACAGAAGGCTAAGCTGAGGCGGGAGCAGAATTTCACGGTGTATCCAATGACACTGAGCACACAGGCAATCAGTGCTAGACACCACCACTTGTTGCTATTGCCTGCCCCCACCCCCGTGCACGTGTTAACAGACAGACTATTACATGACTTGCTTCATTCAGGGCAAGCCTGGATAATCTAAACTAACCTCTTGACTTAAGGTTAAAGTTATTTAATGGCTCAATTCTATTTCAGTAGCCCTAAAGGGGAAATAAACAAAGGAACACTAAACAACCACACATCCTCTCAAAATAAAATATTTACTGTAACCCACGGAATGACTTTTTGCATGTCTCCAGGTTTCCTGACTCAAGGAGAAGGAAGTAACGAGATATTGTGGGAGAGGCTCATCTTGTAGCATTTCCAGACAGGCCTAGAGCAGGAAATCCTTGCAGTCTTCTGAGAGAGCCACATCTCCCAAGACTGCCAGATCAAAAGGAGCCAGACATTCCCCAGGGTCCAAGCCTTGTCTCCCTCAGTTCTGTGGAGTGAGGAGGAGGGCACAGAACTAACTCCATTTTAGACTTTTCTCACCCTAGGCAAAAAGAATACCCAACCACTGAGCATCCCCAGAGCACCCTGGGTCATTGGGCTGTGGTCTTACATAGACTGTCCCTACTGGATGGAAGGGCAGATCTGCCCTGATGAAGGGTGCTGCCCTGATGAAGAGCCTTCCTGTCTGGTAATAGTGGCTTCTAGAAAAAAAATTTCAAAGTCATTTCCACCTGTCTAAAATCCTCCAAGATGGGAGGTTGCATACAGATGAACAGATAAAATCCTTTGAAGATTCATCCTTCTCTGCAAGAAGCACAGCGCAGGATGCCCATGCCAAACACAATGCAACCCAGACTTGGAGAGATGGCCCAGCAGTTAGGTGCCCTGGCTGCTCTTGTGGAGGATTTGCATTCAGTTCTAAGCACCCATGGTGGCTCACAGCCATCTGTAACTCCAGTTCCAGTGGAGTCCAATGCCCTCTTCTGACTTCCACAGACAGCAGGCACCCACACTGTACACATATACACATACACAGTACACATACATATATGCACAACTCTCATTCACAAAAAATAAAAAAACAGATAATATATAATGCAACCTGTATATTCCTGAGGAGTGCATGATATTACAGGCATCTCATAAGTGAAGACAGGTTTTTCACAAGAAAAGGTGGTGTGCCATTTTTAAAATACAAAGAGATCATAGTTCACACTCTAAATATTGAATACATATTACATTGTAGTTTTCCTTATAAAGATGTTAAGTTACACAACTTGCTCACAGAGCTAAACTAACCCTTTGATGTGAGACAAAAGCTAAGTTACTCCTTTGACATAAAATGAGGGCTTTGATAAATCAATCCCAATCATTAGCCCTCAAAGGTGAAATATACAAAAAAAAAAAAGCCCACATGGCTATTCATCCTCTCAAAATAAAACACAGGCTGTAACTATGAAGTGACTTTCCTATGACTCTCCTTGCATCTCCCTGGAGCTGATTCCAAAAGCCAACTCCTCTCAGATCACACAAGCAAAGACAAGAAATGCAGTACTCGAGGGTTCTTTTGAGGGGGTGTTTGGCTTTGCACATGGATATGGATATGTGTTTTTTTTATATAAAGTGTGAGTCTGGAAAGGAAAGATCTTATGGGGGAGGGGAAAAGGAAAACAGCCTCCAGAGTCCTTGGCTATTGCACTACGCATTCCTGCAGAAAGCTCCTCCCTGCTACAGATAACCTATCTCACCACAGAAACCTCACTATAATTCACCTCCCATCTCCCTCCATCACTAAGATCCCAGGGGCTCAAACAGCTGACGGCATTTTATGAGTCCCTGTAGCCCACGGTGGCTCACAGAGAACCTCAGAGCACCACAGAAAAGGGACCCTAACTGGAGAAGAGAAACGCAGCTCAGACCGAAGCCCAGACTGTCAGCGAGTCCTTTCTCAGAGGAAGCCTAGGAGAGAAGCTTTTATGTTCCTTCTTGGCAAGCAGCCTTTCCAACAAGACTCCTGTTGGATTCAACTTTCTTGGGCCTCTTGTGTTTTAGACCTGGTAAGTGGACGTGAGAAGTACATTCCGGCCCACTGCTTACCTTGAACGTAGACGTAAACGACGGAGGCCACGTCGACATCCCGGTAGAAGCACTTGTAGGCTCCGGTATCGTTTCCGACCACTTTTGGAACTGTGAGTGTCTTGCAGAAGACACTGTCGCTGCACTCAGTCACCAACACCCTTTCCCCAGAACCACGCTGATTGTTGGGCCAAAGCCAATCCAGGTCCCTCTCTCCCCTGAGAAAAGTATTCCAGGAAAGTATTAATGTGACACTCCGTGGCACGAGGTTATGACGAAGAGAATGGGAGGCTTGGTTCTCACATGTATATAAACGCTCAGCAGACACTTTCAAGCTGACAGACACCGATTACAGACATGTCACCAAAGACCACACACTCTATCTCAGAAGTCACCCACAGGGTCATGTATTTTCTGTTAGTTCACACATTCATTCTTTCAGTAAATATTTTTAAAGCATATATAGTTGCTGAGCACCATTAAGAACAAAAACTGATGCTTTAAGGGACCAGGGATATGATGCTCAGTGCTGGAGCACTTGCTCAGTGCACACCAAGATGAAATAAATCAGTTCCTTTATGGGCCCTCACTCTAGTCAGAGGAGAAAGACAACTAGAGAGCACAAGTGCTTGTATAAAGGGTGGTGATTTAGTGCTTGAAGAAAATATGAAAGAAACAAAGACCAGGTAGGAGCTTGGCCAAGTTGGCCCTACGCACATCAGGAGGAACTGCATTTCAAACAGAACAGTAAATGCGAAGGACGGGGACCAGTGCAAATCTGGAGTGTTGGGGACACAGCAGGGAAGCCAGAATCATCATGTAGGTATGGGGGTGAGTGAGAAGAGGGGGCACAGAGAGAAGAGACTCGTGATACCTCGCAAGAGTCACATTAGATAGACAATACTTTTATTGCTTTCTAGTCAATATGAATAAAACAGTGTGCCCTACTGAGCCTTCATTCAAAGAGCTTGAAACACTCAGGACGTTGCCTGTTCACTCTAGGGTTTGCACAGAACATAAGAAATGTTTCTGCTGTTTCCAAAGGGAAGTGGGAACCTTTGCAGATCTTAAGTAACCTTTGTGTCTGAGAATAGGTAGAGGGAAATCTCTAGGAATGCCATGACTTATTGAATATAAACAGCTCCTGCTACAGCTTTCTGTTTTTGCTTTACCCCCCAAAGGCTGGGTATTGCTAGTGATTTTGCAGCCCTTAGATAAAAGGCCTAGGCCACATGCAGCAATCTAAAACCGACCGGAGTTATTCTGTGGACCGCTTGCTATTCTTCAAATATGAAGCAATGGCCACAAGCTGCCAGGGCTCTTTGCAGCACCAAGCACTCTTCTTAGATGGCACCATTGCCTGGACCTATCCCCATCGCCCCCAAAACCAGGCAGCTCTGCAGAGACCTCCAGGTCTTTCATGACCACATCCACCTACACCTCCTCTAGGTTTCCTTTCCTGCCTCTTGGTTGAAACGCAAATTTCAAAGGTCTCTTGTCAAAGCGTTCTGTTGCCCTGCTTATCCAGATCAACAGCGTGACTTCTTGCTGGCAAGAGGAAAAGAGGCTCCGAACATCAAGGCAGAGTATGAGGTTCATGCTTTCAATAGGACATATGGTCAGGAATATTATTGGCTAGAGACTAAATTGCTGCTATAGAAGGAATTTCATTTGTAGAATACAGTTCATATAAAGAGCTAAAAAGATGTCCAAAAGCCATTCTAACTGACATGAACATGGCTCAAACTTCAAGCATATTTTACAAGAATATGTGCTTAACTTGACAATAGTTATGAATGTCTATCACACGTCAGTTTTGGCATACATTTACATGTATGTATGCTTGTGTGTATGTGTGTGCGTGTTGCATTTGTATAAAATGCTTGTACGTGTTGAAAAGGCGCAGCAAAATAGTACAAAAGTTTGAAAAGACCTTTCTCATTGTTTCATTATTGCATGAGTTCTTAGAAGTCTCATGACTTATAAACAATTACAACAATACTATTATAATTCTTCAGTAATGGAAATTGTTGTGACCTCAGTAAACAATGAGTCCTTTCACGCAGGAAATCTGAATCTAAAGTGGATCCTTACCTGCAAGTAATCTGAAGGGTTCTATTTGCCAAGATTGTAAGTACGTCCTTTTGTGTGCTGAGCTTCGGCGGATGGAGGGAATCGCCCGGCAAAACTAGAAACAAATTAGATAAGAGTCGGACCCAATAGGAAACACCTTCCATAAACAATGCACACTCCAAGTTTTAAATGGCCTCTTCAGCAATCCATTATATAAAAGTTGAATTTGCTACATGCCCCATTCCCAGTAAAAGTTCACAAGCTCTGTCATAACAGGAAGAATGGGCAGATGGTCACAAACCAACACAACAGTTCTGCAATGCGCAGCGCTAGGGTGGAGTTCCTGTTTTCCCTCACTGCCAACTTCAAGGTCTTACAAAAGGATATGGGACATTGAAACCCGGTGAACCCCCATCTGATGATCTCAGGCCCTTGGGAAAGGACCCGCTGACATTTCTTGTAAAGCATAGGATGTACACATCTGAGTAAATTGCTGATTAATGAAAACTCCCCAGAGAGATCTCTATACAGCTCATCCCCATACCCCGCCCCCACAAAGGACAGGAGCCACTGTGACCTTGTCCCATTGTCTTTTGTCATGCTGTGTAGCAGATTTCCTTTGGTGACTGAGCTGCAAACACTGAGGTAGTGGCTCCTAAAGACGGCACATTTAGATGAAGGAAAATAAACTGAAGAAGAGAAACATTTCTCAAGTACCTGTATACATGCATATTAATATAATTTTTCTCTGAGCAAAACTAAAAATAGTGTAACTCTAATGAGCTACAATGTGGGGGGGGGGCTCTCAACTCATTAATCAAAGTTCTGAGCTCATCCCAACACAAAGCTCCAGATACAAGATACATGCTACCTACAGATGAAACTGCAGAAAGACATCATGAGAGATACACATCTCTACAGGTCATTCCACAGCAACGTAACTAGTTTTCAGTCACCTAAATGTAAAGTGTCACCAAGCATGTTAAAAGCATGAGAAATAGCAAAGTTGCCCACCATGCTAATGGGCATCAACATCTTTCAGCTCTCAGCTTGAAAAGCACCTGATCTGCCTAGCCTGGTGCTGCACACCTGCAAGGCCAGCTTTCAGAGGAATGAAACAAGAGGACCATAAGTTTGAGGCTAGCCTGGGCCACATGGTGCAACTGTCTCAAAAGAAAAAATAACTAATTGATGCCAGGCAGCCATTCAGGCTTTCTAATTCACACCAACCAAGAGCAGATTACTCTTAAGGCCTCAGCTGGCATTGACATTGTTGGGCAAATAAGAGACCGTGAACAAATACGAGGCCGTGTGAATAAAGAGAGTATGGGCAAACAGCCAGTGCCATGACCCCGTGGCCGCTATGTGAACAACTGGCGGCAGGCGGTTAACCGACAGCACGGGTTCTCGCACACCTACACAGATGTGCAAAACAATCTACGACCAAAGCACCCCGAATACACCCAACCTAATCAGATGTACGATGTACACACGCTGCAGATATAACTTTAGATGGATTGATTGATGACATATTTTTAAACACTGGAAATGAAATGACATGAATAAGTCTCAGAAGGCAGTTGACAGTGTTAATGACATGCATTTGGGCAATGGTTCTGAACTTTACGCAGTGTTTGGATGTTCCTAGATCTGCAAAAGTGCATCTTAAATGACATTTAAAATGACTGTGTCATGGGTGCTCTGTGGAGCACCCTGAGGCAACTACAGAACTGGGTAGTCACGTTCAACCCATCAGTGTGACACTTTTCAGTACGAAAGGTGTCATCGGCCTCCACCTAGGCAAGCAATTAAAATGTTCATAAACCCATCTTCCAATGATGGAATGCACCTTGGTTTGGAGAAGCAGAAAATAAAAACAGTTTATTTGATAAATAGATTTTAAACGTGACTGAGAAACATTAGCCCCAAAACAGTAACTGAATACAGCTCTCATGATGAGCCAGATGAAAAAGAACCCATTAGTTGGGCAGATGCATGAGGGAAAACGTGTAGTGAATAACTAGCCATTCAATAATATGTATCCACCCCACCTCTGCAGTAAATGACTTTTATTCTTCAGCGCTGGGAAGCAAACCCAGACGCTGAGCGTTATCCCACTGATCTACATGCCACAGCCATGAGAGCCTCTTGACTGTCTCTATAGTAAAGTGCAGCCAGAGAGTATCTTAGACTGCGGGCATACTAGCTATGTTCATCTTTAAAAGACATCCCATTCATAAGAAGTCAAATGCAACACCACGCTACTCTAGGGATATATCCACAATCAAATCTAGTCAACAGGGTTACCGATAATAATTGGAGAGTTACATCAATGACTAATTACCTCCCCCCCCCATCGAAGCTCATTCATTTTCATTGGCAAGTTTGGCTTCTCTCCCCTAGAAAGTTCATTCTGACTGGAAGAGGTACATATGCTACTGCACAATAAAAGCCCTTTTATGTTCGAATCCCATAACCAGCATTAATTAATTTGTGCACTGTTATCCTTCCCGCTCGACGACGAGAAGGAAAAACAACAGCAGCTCTGTCTCTAGAATTCGATGGCACCAATTATAGTCCAATCCAATTAAGCAAGTCACACACTCCGAAAGGGCAGCCTCCGTTTTATTCAGGGAGCCAGGCTGTTGTTAAACTGCTGCACTAGGAACACCCCAGGCTTCAAAGCAGCTCACTTCTTTGTGGGACACAGAGCCAGCACATGTTCCAGACTGTCTTTCTCTTCCCAGAAAGGGGGAGAGTGCGGGTTTGTCAGGGACAAATGAGCACCCATGACAGAGCCGGCCTGATGAACTGAGTCATTATGAAGAAAATTCAATAACTGTAGACAGATGATCTTGGTACTGTATGTCAGCGCCAGTGTTTTTAAGGCATGCAATTCTCTTCTGGTGCAAGGAATGTTTTTACAGAATTGAGTTTTTATTTTCTGACCCTCTGTTCTCCAATGGGTGAGACTGGGAAAATTGCAGACCGAGGCTACAAGAAGGAAATGAGACAGAAATAGAGGAAGAAGAGTGGGAAGGAAGGGAATAGGAGGGGAGGAGAAAGGAGGGGAGGGAAGGGAATGGATGGGAAGGGAAGTTGTACCAAGAACCCAAGAGCATGAGTGTTACTAACCTTGAAGTGGAGGGCAATATTAAGTGACTTAAAAGTGGCGCTGTAACTAAGTGCCAAACCCAAGAGATTTCTGAAATTCGGTTTCTGACTCTGAGTTTACTTTACCCCAGGACCAAATGCTTTGGGGTATTAAATGGATAGTTACTTTAAGACACCCGGAGTAACTGTCACAAAAGAGGGGGCCGCCTCTTGTTCCTGCGAGGAAAGTAGTGTTCTGCACAAAAGAAAGCTGGGGGAGGAAAGTGTCGCTCTATGAAGAGACCTCGCCTCACATAGTTAGTGCCCTCAAGTGCAGGAGCTAAAGCCCAGAAAGCAAGGGGCGGGTTCCTTGCTCCACTCCATGGAGGCTCGTCCGGGCCCGGAGTGCAGAATGCCACGCAGAGAACCCAGCTTGCGCTCGGTTGCGGGCAAGCAGCCTGTTCTTGCCTGTGGGGGCATCGCTTGTCCCTGTTCAGAGCGTCTTCCCATTCCCGCCTCCCCAGCGCCCTAGGCTGTGTCGGCTCCGCACCACAGGCTCCCACGGAAGCCTTGGGGAGATTAGAGTTCGGGGCTTGAGCTCTAGAGACCATCGACTGGCTGGGTCGTTTCGGGCCAGTCTTTGAACCTGTTTTCCCGTTGATAATGAAAGGGCACCAAAAGGTAGCTCCCTAGTTCTCTCCGAGTTAGGTCCTCTTCTCTCTCTCTCTCTCTCTCTCTCTCTCTCTCTCTCTCTCTCTCTCTCTCTCTCTCTCTCTCTCTCTCTTTCTCTCTCGCATCCCCGCTCTCCTCCCGCACCCTGCTTCGCCGCCTTACTTTCAGAGAGTAGGCTCCTTACCCACAGAGGCGGCCTGGGTCTCCACGCAGAGCCACAGAGCTACAGCTAGCAGCGCCTTGCTCTCCATACTGCACCTCGCGCTGGGCACAGAGCCCAGTTCTCAGGCACGAACTCTTTCTCGGTCCCTGGACCCGCAAAGAAGTCACAGAAGCGATACGCGCCCCGCAGCGCAGGACCGGGGAGAGCGCGGGGCAGGGGCGCCCTGGCTCCGGCCACAACTGCAGCGGTATCTGAGGACACTGGCCAGCCAGTTATTCCGGCTGCGGGACGCAATCTGTGCTTTCTGTCCTGCCAGGTAGCGTCCCGCGCGACCTACACACTCTTGGGGTCCTGAGGACTCAGGGTAGAGCGCGAGCGCCGGCTAAACACTAGAGCACAGGGGCGGGGCCCCTGCTGGGAGGGGCGGGGACTCCCCGCGTCCGGCCACACCCCTCCCTGGATACCAGGTTTGGATTTCCCGGTTTCCCACGCCCACTCCCCCACTAGCCCGGAACTGTGCCCGTCTGCAAGTCGCAGTCGGGAGAAAAACTGGACGCAGCTAGGTTTCTGGTGGAAGTAAAATGTAGCCAGTAACGGGTTTTGAGACACTTGCTGTCTCCAGGAACCTGGGAAGCATCACCGAAGCACAAGGCCCACTGCGCCCTCATTAGGCGCCTCCAAGTGCAGGACTCAGATCGCTGCTGTAGCTGAGCGTCTCAAGGGACCCAGAATCGGCGGCAGGTTGGAGCATATGAACACTGGACCTAGAAGTATTTAAGGCACCAACTTGGCAGTGGGTTGGCCAGAACTTGGGAGTTTTGTTTTTATGGTGCATTGGCCAGTTGAGTCATAGTTTTAAAATTCCCGTCTAATGCTTTAATTAGATAGGCGCTTATCCAGGTTGCCAATGTCCCTACTGTTTTCTTATCCATCGGGCAACTTCAAATCTGAAGTTACCTACCTAGCTCTAGAAGACATTTCGGCTGGGGACTCCTGCCTGACTCTGTCCAAAAAAACCTACAGCGCAAGACCCAGGGAGCTGGCGGTGACCAGGACTCCCGGGCAGTGGGCAGTTGCAGAACAATGAGCACTGGTCCTTCTTCTGCAGCTACTAGAATACTTGTTTGGTCCACCCGGTTCCATGACCACGGTCCCCTTGGGTAGCTTTGGCCGAGCCTTTTTCAGAGCTGATCTTTCAGTCAAGATACTCTTCAGCAGAAGAGAAACAGGCATTTCTCTGCTGGAGTGTCACTGCAGTACCAAAGGGGCAAGCGGTCCCTGGGAGAACAAACCTACTTTCTCCATCTATGTAGACTTCAAGTAGCGATTGTAGAGGAGCTGCGGTTCCTTCGTGACCACTTTCGTCCCTAGTTTTCTGTCCATTCCTTCCACACCTGGGAAGTGACAGCAAATATCCTGTAACATCTTTCATTCCCGACTATAACCAAATGCTTTTATAAGAACAGGCTAAAGGACAGTCCTTCAGCAGGATAAAGAGATAAGATTATTATTTCTATATCTAATCCAAGCTACATTAATGTAACATTAATGCACAAATGTACACTAATGCACAATTAATGTAATATGATACTTTTTTAAAGAGGGGAGAAACAGAGTTGACCCTTTATATGAATGTGCATTAGCAGAAGTATGGTGCTAGAAGCAGGTGACAAGCCCAGGAGATTTTGTTATTGTTGTTTCCTTCTTTTTTGTTTGTTTGTTTATTTCCCAAGTTCACAGTAAAAAAGAAAAATGTTTCCATACACGGTGAATCTCCATGGTGGAATTATGCTAGAAAAACATGAAGATGCTTGGTATGGGCATCTTCCTTCAGTGAGGACATGCAAATTCTGTGCACGTTTAGTTTGCTCTGTATTCCATTCCTTTTTCACAAATGGAAACTCCATATGAAGGCTGTTTGGAGCCTTCCCCATTTTCCCTTGACAGAGCACCCATGGAGAACATTTTCAAGACTCTGGCTCTTTCTTCTTAACAGTGTTCTGCTGTGCAGGTGTGCTTTTATCTGAGACATATTTATTTGTGAACAAGGTAGAACACTTAAGGGAACTTCTCTTCTTGACAGTAAAGCAAACGAACTAAAACAAACCTCAGAAAATGACCAAGAAATGGCTGTGTCAGATTTGGGTAAAGGAAGTGAAGGTGGATTCTAGCTTGGACAAGATAGGCTTTCTCCATCATGGTCCCCAAACAAGACTTCTCTAGAAACATTATTTACTATTCTGGATACTTCCTTTTCCATGTTTTACTTAAGAAGATAGTGTCTTCACTAATACAAACCAGAACCCGCAGGCCCATGGTAATAGCCCCCTTTAGAAGTCTTAGAGGAAATGAGGCATCTTTGATGGCTATGGGACCCAAATTTGACAGAATTTGAGTGAAGTCAGTCCACCATATTCCCTCCCCCACACACTGAGAAATGTTTTGCGTTTGTTAGAATAAAAGGAAGGGAGGAACAAATTCTGTTTTAAAAGGAAGAAAGAAAGAAAGAAAGGGAAAAACACAGGGAAGGATAGGGAAATGGTTCATTTCTGAAGTTGCTGTGCAAACATAAAAACCCAAGTTTGAGCTTCCAGACTCATGTTTCAAAAGGCAGGAGTGGTGTCAGGCTTGTTATCCCAGTGCCTAGGAGAGGGATATGAGGAGCCCTGATTTTCCTTCCACCTTCTCATCCCCACCCCAAGACTAGATGAATTAGCTGATGGCCCTCAGGCCAGTGGGAGACACTGTCTCAAAGCAGAAACTCTTGAGAAATGATAGTCAGTTTACCCCTGGCAGGAAGAGCCACCCCCATCAACACTGGGTCTTCACACATCATAAGTGGGTGCGCGCGTGCGCGCGCTCACACACACACACACACACACACACACACACACACACACACAAATTGTCCAATAACACTCTCTATTTGGGTACAGGCATAAATGCACAATAGGAAACGTCATAAGCAGTACCCAGAAAGATCACACTGTACAAATTCCAACATTTAGGAATTTGCTTGCTGCAAAGGTAGGGAGAGAGAAGAAATATTTGCTTCTTACATATTTTTCCAAGAAATCACTCCCACGACTAAAATGTGACAAGCTATTTTTTTCTTGTGTCTGCTGTGGTTTCATTAGTCAATTACATATTTGCATGTCACTTCCTTATGTTTACTTTGTTTAATCGCTTTCCCATGTTTTCGTGTGCTGGGACTTAATGGAGCATATGACTACCTTGCCAGCTGTCGGCTCGGTTTATAGCCCATCCATGCTTGCAGCTATTGCACTCTGCAAGTTCTCGAGCACTGTTTTCTTCTCATTATCAGACTCCTTTTTCTCCCCAAGCTTAGTTTACTCCCTGTGAGGCTTACACTTTTAACTTAAAGCATACATTTTATGTCCAAGGAAAAGAAGGCTCGGTTACCTGGAATTCAGACTTGTCTCACAAGCTTCATCAGAGCTCAATTCTACTTGTAATATCTTAATAAGCAGTTTAAGGACATGCCATCCTTTTTGTGAGACAGATAAAATGTCTCTTCATCACTTGCTACCTGTAAAGGAAAAATTTTGGAACTAGGGACATACGCACCCATGTGCCTACCACCAAATACTTTCCTATAGTTACTTGGAACTTTTTCAAAAGCAAAAAAGATAAATTAGACATTTTAAAGTAAAGATGGCTCAGCCTTCAGGATGCTTGCTGCTCTTCTGGGAGACCCTAGTTTTGTTCCCAGCACCCACACCAGGCAGCTCACAACCCAGGTGTAACTGCAACTCCAGGGAATTTGTTGCCCTGGTTTCCATGGAAAAACACATACATGCCCTCCCCACACACATATAAAAATACAAATAATAAAATAAGTGTTTCTTTAACAATGCATATAAAAGATATGGGGAGCTTAAACAACTGAAAATCCACAGAGCACCAGATAAGGATGCCAGAAAATGTAAAAGTAGCCAGCATTTGGGCAGACATAGTTTTGAAAGCTGAGTTTCATTCTTACCTCATCCTTAAGAGAGTCCATAAGGGTAGCAAGCACTATTAGCAGTCATGGAGGGAAAGAAAAAATTATTCTTGATGTAAGAACCTGCCCCCTCCCTTCTCATTGCTGTGCAAAAGAAAGAAGTGGCCACACCAGTTTTCTAACATTAAGTATATATATTTTCAAATAACTGTTTTAGATTGATTTATTTTTATGTGTGAATTTTGCCTTCATGTATGTATGTGACTGGTGTTTTCAGAGGTCAGCAGAGGGTGTCGGATCCCCTAGAACTAGAGTTACAGATGTGAGCTGCCACGTGGGTGCTGGAAACTGAACCCAGGACTTTTGTAAGAAAAAGTGTCCTTAACAACTGAACCATCTACCCGGCTCTGTCAAGCATCTTTCCTCACTATTAGAACAATGAGAGTCAAGACACTGTGCGTTTAAAATTAATATCAAAATAAATGCATTTAGGAACATTCTTTACATGGCAGGCATTTTTCTTCATTGACCTTGTTTACTGCGCAAACTAACCGAATAGAAAATGTACTGTACAATCTCATAGAATGGGGGAAGGTATTTAGAAGGCTTAAGTAGCTTTTCAATATCCCACCGTTCTAAGTTGCTGAATAAGATTTTTAAAATAGATGTTAAGCATTCAAGACCTTTAAGCTCATAGTTTCTTACAGATGACTGACCTCGCCCAAGGATAAGGCTAAGTGAATTGAATCGGTGCCTCCGACTTCCTCTTACCTGACTGTAAGCTTTTCTGTTGCTGCAATAAAGCACCATGACCAAGGAAACCTACAGAAAAGACTTTGAGTTTACTGTTCTAAAGGGTTAAGAGTCCACTAGGGAGGCCAGGCATGACGGCAGGAGCAGGAATCGGAGAGCTCACCAGGTCAAACATAAGCAGGAAGCAGAGGGAGAATGAGGTAGTAGGTGAAGCCCTGGTAGCTTCTTCCTCCAGCAAGGCTGCACCTCCTAACCTCCCTCCACCCACTGTGGACTAAGCAACCAACGATCTGAGCCTACGGGGAACACTCATGTCCAAACCACTACATTTCCCTTAAACGATCCATTTTCCTAGAAAGATGGTGGGCTGAGAGTGACTTAGGGGTGGGACTCTGAGATGCTGGACCCAGAAAGAAAGGCAAGCCACCAGGCTGCCTCCACCAGGGAAACATGCATGTCAGTTCTTCCTCTCCTACTTAGCCTTGAAATCACCAGTCTTCCCCAGTAACGGAGGAGCAATCTCTAGCAAACTTTGTGCATTTCTTTTCTGCTTTAAAAAAAATATTGTTTGTCCTCCTGGGTGTATCTTTTAACATCCAGTTGAAATGAGAGACCCAAGCAGTGTCTTGTCTTGTCTTATCTTTCTTTTTTCCTCTCTTCTCTCTTCCTTTCTTTTTTCCTCTCTTTCCCTCTCTCTTTCTCTTTCTTTCCATTATTCCCTCCCCCCTCCTTCTCTTTTTTCTTTTACACTTTATCATCTTACTTCATATGTATGGATCAATCACTCACCTGCATGTACGTCTGTGGACCAAATGGGTTCTTGATGCTCACAGAGGTCAGAAGACATCATCAGATCCCCTGGAACTGGAGTTACAGATGGTTGTGAGGCACCATGTAAGTACCAGGAACTGAACCTAGGCACTCTGGAAGAGCAGCATTGCTCTTAACAGTTGAACCATCTCTCCAGCTGTCTTCCTGGAACTCTCCCATAAAATCAGCCAAGGAAGTAATTAGATTTAAAAGGATGATTATTAATATACAGTAAAAATGCTAAAGGGCATAATAATAAATGTTAATAAAATCTACCTTTGTATGTTATAAAACCTATTATGAATGTCTAATTAAACAGAGATATAAAGATGCTATGGAATTTGGGCTAGCAAGATGACTCAACAAATAAAGGGACTTGCCATTAAGCCTGACAGCTTGAGTTAGATCCCAGGGAGCCACAAGGCAGAAGGAGAGAACTGACTCCTACAAGCTGTCTCTGACCTCCACCTATGTCCTGGGGCATGCATGTATGGACATGCAAATAAAATACTAAAGTAGGGGAAGTGGCTGGTGCAATGTCTCAGCAGTTAAGAGCACTTGTTGCTCTTGAGAGGACCCAGGTTCAGTTCCCAGCATCCACAAGCTGGCTCATGACTCCAAGGTCCCCTTCTGATCTCTGTGGGCACCGGACACGCCCGTGATGCACTACATACATTTAGACAAAGCACTCACACATAAAATAAAATAAATAAACCTTAAACATGCTTCTTGAAAAAGTTTTGAAAATAAATAGAATAAATAAATGTGTAAAAGAAAAAAATGAAGATATTGTGGATCTTAAATCATATGTTATAGCTATATAAAGCGTACTTCATATAGTCACCTTTACATTCACATTTAGAAGATAGTCGTGTATAACCAATCATGTACTGAGTTTATACTTTATCTTAAACACCTTGATATAGACCATTTTATTAGTCTAACTCAAGCACATGTATGCTATGTGGTCATGCAGCTGTAGGTTTCGGGAAATTCTCTCTCAATAGCGGAGCTTAGGCCAGGTCCATTCCACATCCCTCTTGATGCATTAGTAACACTGAGACTGTGTTTGTTCTCGCGTCCGTTTCTGCTGCCCTTTGTTTCTCCTCTGTCTCCTACCACTCAGAATCACATGCTCTGGAGCCCATCGCAGTTGTCTCTGACGACAACAACCTGTAGATGGGTGCGAAATGTCAACAAAGATAAAGGGCCTCTGTGACTAGTAATAAGGGGAGATTGAAATACCTTTTTATTTCAAATGAGAAAAAAACCTCATTATAAAATTCATATGGACTATATAAGAAGTACGATTTGTATCTCGGGTCTCTGTCATTTTCAAACTGCAACTATTTTCCTATGTATACCCATCGTCCTTCTTAAAGCTTATCAGGTCTTCAAAGGACCAGACATACCCAGAGATAACTTCTATATTCTAAGCAGCAACCGGTTATTAATCTCTGCCCAGAATGTCCTCAGCATCCTCCATCTCACTGCTGCCTGTGAGGACAGGCTTTGCTCACGTCCCTTCTAAGCCGGCACACACACTCAGACAACAGCACTGTGAGTTGAATGGGAAATGTCCCCCATGAGGCTCGGGTGTTTGAACACTTGGTCCTAAGCTGGTGACACTATTTGGGAACACTGCAGAGCCTGTAGGAGGTGGAGCCTCACTAGAGAAAGTAGATCACCAGCTGAGAATCTAAGTGGCCCCACTTACTATTCTTTACTTCCGGATGCAATGTGTGCAGCCAGGGTCATGCTCCTGCCACCACGCCTCCCTTGCTATGAAGGACAATATCTCCTCGGTACTGTAATCCATAATAAACCTTTTCTCCCATAAGTTCATGCAGGGGTGAGCAAACATGTCAGGTAAAGGACATGCAGCAATGTGTAAAGCAACTAAGACACTCTGTTATCCTGCAATAGTATTTACGTTTGTACAGACTAAAGATGATGTTCTGCAGTAACGTTGCTTGTTCTGCAGCAATGTTGCTTCCCCTGCATTGGCAGCTACTCAATGGCAGCAGAAAGTTTTATGTTCCTTGTCTCTAACTTTATTTACTCTCCAGAATTTCCAAAATGTTGGTGCACAGTCCCTTGAGGCACAAATAAAAATTCTCTTTGCTCAGTGTTTCTGAACATTCATTGCTAACGTTTCACTGCCTTCACGCACATGATAAGTCAATCGACTCCTTGGGGAATGCCTCACAGAGAGACATGCTCAAAGTGAAAACCACAGCTCGGGATGTATTTGATAATCAGCCAGAAGTAGGTCAAGCTGGGTCTCGGCAGATGAAAAGCCCCAGGGAGTCGTTTCACGCGTCTGACTACATAACATAAATAGAAGTTCCAGATGCAGAGTGCACAAACCTAGTAGGAAAGCGCTGCATTGAAAGTTCTGGACCGGAAAAATGGTCTTCGGCATGTATGTTTCACCCCTCTGTTTCCTCCTCCTAACAAAACTTGACTTGCTTCTCCAGAAAGCTTCTTACTGCCTGGGGAAGGTTCTTGAAGGAGAAGAGGCCATCCTTCAGCCTCTTTCCTCAAACATAGCTGCCTCTTCTCAGGCTTCACACCGCCCAGTATGTCCTCAGCATTCATCACACTGTCTTGGAATTGCACCTTAGTTGAGGTGCGTGCAAGGAAGACACCTGGTCCGTCATCCTCATCAACTTAGACCACGAAACCCAATGTGGACAAGTTCAACAGAACCACCATATACGAGCTGCCCACACATGCTTCATCAATGCCAGGGCATAAATTTCATTTTTTTTTTGAGGTGTAGGTACCCATCCAGTCAGTGCCCCTTGCTGGCTTTGACTCTATAGCTCAACCAGAAGGACGGGATTCACCAGATACGGCTTGCTCACTCGCCTTAGGCTCCACAACTTCTTCAGGGATCGCATTCCCGTGTCTTTATCTTCAGTATGCGGATAACCTGTGAGCAAAGCTGGCCAACTCTGGAGTCCTCCCATAGCTCCAAGTTCTAACCTGCGATCCTTTCTGGACATCCTTGTGGGTGATTCTCTCCGGTTGCTTAAACCCAGAATGTCCAAAGCAGAGTTCTTTGGCTCTTTCCACCTTCAGTTTTTCCTTCAGTTTTCTCTAACTCAATGTTCTTCTAGAATGCCAGGCTTGCTAAGGAAGTGACTTTACCTACAGAGTAGCCACATCATCCCCTAACTTACTTTTCGTTCTTGTTTTGAGACAGAGTCTCACTATGCAGTTCTGGCTGTCCTGGAACTCGCTCAGTAGACCAGGATGGCCTTGAACTCACAAGGATCCGCCTGCCTCTGCCTCCCGAGTGCTGGGATTAAGGCATAGGTCACCACATCCAGCCCTAGTTTACTTTTTAACAGCAAGATACTGGAGATTTATCTACACAAACACCAGAAATTTAGACTTTAAAAGTAATACTCAGGCACTAGATACACTGGTACTGGTTTTATATTAGTTCATTAGATAGCTGTTCTGTTGTTGCATTTTAAATGTACTCAATTATTTATGATTTATTGGATGATGTATTTATTAATGTTAATTCAAAGCTTCCCTATTCTGGCTACATGTCAAGATTTCTTAGGTTGTAGAACTTTTTAAAAACACTTGTTCCTGTTACCTTTCTACATTTAAATTAAAATCTCGGGGAAGAAAGCCGGCTGGAGAGGTTTGTTTGTCTCTTTGCTTTCTAACGTGACTCTATGACATCACATAAAATTCTCATTCCCAGGATGATCCTTCTAAACCTTGGGTGTGGAAACACAGCCTTCCAGGATTGTTTTATTCATTGGTGCAAGGAGCTCAGAGAACATTCTAATTAGTATCAAAAAAAATGTGAGATGATTTTCAAATGTAACTCTTAAGAACAAAATCATTTATTCTTTGAGTCGGGCAAAATTATTGTTTCTTTTAAATAGTGTCCACCCCCTGAAAATCTATTTGATTTGATTTGAGCCCCGAGTGGATTTGAATGTGTCTGCCGGGTTTCAGGACAGCTCTCCTAGCAAAACTCACTGCAGTCAGATCTGAAAGCATCTTCAAATGCTTTGCATTCCTGCTCAGTATTTGACAGCACAGAATGTTCCCAGTTCCCACTAAAAAAATGTTAAGGAAGTACAAGTTGGAAATCAACAGTCTGGAAACACCAATACATTCTTGATAGAAAATTACAGCTTCCCTCACACAGGAGATAAGACTTCGGTGGTTATAAAAGTAACTCTTCAGCTTTTTTTCCCCCCCCGCTATGTTTCTTACTAAATTCTGTTATGACAGAAAGAACTGCTTGAGAGACGGCGTGGGAGGAAGACACTAAAACTGAGTCTTGGGAAAGATAAATCATGGAAATTGGTTTTTCTGATCCGCAGGCAGTGCTGAGCACAGTGTAAGATATGCATGTCCCACCCTCTCTGGCTTTTAACCTCCAGACTCAAATGCCAACAAGTGGAGGCAGTAGGCAGAGGCAGCATTCACAGGTAGTTAAGATTCTTCAGGGTCTACAATAAAGACTCCAAACTATCACCCTCTCTAAAATGAGCTTACATTTGAAAAGATTAAAAGCATCGATGTTTGCTTGTGTTTAGACTACACACTAAATACTTACCCATCCCAATCTAACAGTGGAAGAAAACATAGACAGCTTAAAGTTTTTGCAAGAATTGCTTTACTATGTTCAATACATGTAAGAATAGAAAGAAAATCTTAACAAACATGAAACATAATTAACCCCTAAAACCAGGATAGGAGATGAGAAAGTAGAAAGGATTTTGTTTAATTTTCTATACTATTTTATTTTTTAAAGTTTTTATTGATAATTTAAAATATAATGTATTAAACTTGTGATGATATGCCTTGAATTTTTAAAAAGGCACGAAAAGCCATCCGCTTCTCTCTGGAGGTGCCTTTGTGAGCCTTTCCTATGCACAAGGGGCTGAGGGAATGTGAAGCGACAAGCTTGCCTGTCCTCTGCAGATGTGTTTGGCCAACCCACCACTCACATGTGTCCACATGTAACCAATAAAAAAATCATAAACTTTACTCATAAACAACACTATGAGGGTTTTTTTTCTTTTTGAAATTTTCACTGTAACTAGAAAATTACATTGTTCTCAAGAAGACTCACGTCATGTTGCGGTGCTAAAAGGCTAGGCTAGACATACCATCAAAGGGTCTAGATGCGGTTCTGTTGCATGTTTTTGGCTTTACCATAGATTTAGTGGTGGTGACAAAGCATAGTCATGACCACAAAGAAGACCCAACTCCCCACCCCCTTTCTTTTCCTTTCTTCCTTTCTTTTTTTTTTTTTTTTAAGACAATGTCTTCCAATGTTACCTTGGCTGGTCTGGAATGCTTGGTGAAGATCCTCCTGTTGCTGCTTCCCAAGTGCTGGGATTAAAGGCATGTGTCAGCTCACCTGGCCCACACTAATGAATTTCTAAAGGCAGAACACGAAGCTCCTGAGGCACAAACTCATTTCTTGTATATTTTTTATTTCTTCTCACAAGAGCACTGTGGGGCTCAGAAACTTCAAGCGTCCTTGACAGGAAGCTTTGTTAGTAGGTGGAAGAACCAGAATTTCAGCCCATATTTTCTCGCATTCACAAGCCCAAGCCTTAAGTGGAAATAAAATGCATGGAGCGATTGAGAAATCTGATCACTAACTGTCAGAGTTGGTGATATTCCTGTCTACATAATTCTTTGCAAAACTCTGTCATTCTATAATTCCTCTTGAGATTTCACACAGTTAGTCAAGATCCACATCTGCCAATCACCTTGAGATAAATATATCTCTGTCTTGGACTTCTACTGAAACTGATGTGGCACAATACCCTTGAGTTTTTTTTAGGAGTTCTGCCATTTAATTGAAAGATCTTCTGAGGAAATTGTAGGTGTTCCTGATATACTCTCTGCCTCCGTTGTCCAATATTTCCCAGAGCTGAAACCCTCACTGGCAGCCAATCCAATGTTGCAATTCTTTTGCTCACAATCTCTTCAATAGTCCTTATGATTACCTCACTTCTCAAAGTCTTAGCCTCTTCTGAATACCCCATTAGAGGGCCACACCAACAAGCAAAAGTACTTGCTATGAAAATGTCTCACTTGTAGGTTCCAAAGCCCATCTTAACTCTCTATTACTGATTAACAAATAATCCCAAATTCAGTGGCTTTAACCATAAGGATTCATTCTCTTGGCATTTCTGCGGACCGGTAGGATAGAGCAGTTAGTTTCCTTGGGTGGCTCTGGTTTAGGGGTCACATGGACTAGGCTGTTGTCAGCAAGCAATGCAGTCATGTGACAGCATAACAGGTCTGAGTTTGCCTCTAGGGTGACTCACTCACATGGACACCAGCAGGACTCAATCCTCACTCAATGCTGGGAGTGTCCATTGTGTTATTCCTTACCTCATGACTTGAGAGTTGGCTTCCCGAGAGCAAGTGACCCAGCCTATCAAGGTAGAAGCTACAGTGCCATTTGTGGTCTAGAATGTCAAGTTATACAATGTCTTGTCCACCACATCCCCCTGTTTCTTCGCAGGCCAGCATTCTTCAGAGTAGAAGAATACTAATAGCATGGCAGGGACTGAGGTCATAGATGGCCATCTTGCAATCACCTGCACATTTTCTCATTAGCGTATTATTGTTTTCTACCTCCAAATGTTGACCCTGCTCTGAGAGATTTATTCTGAGGTTTTTTTTTTTTAACTTTATAACTTCATTACTGACTTTTTGGGAGCTTCACATCATGCATCCCAGTTCCCATTTTCCCCATCATCCCCTCATCCCTGCTATGCCCAAATCAAAGTCAGCAAGCAAGTGATGTGGGATCTCCCTCTGTATGCTGTGAATGTTTTATTACCATTCATTAATAAAGAAACTGCTTTGGCCAATGGCTTAGCAGAGTAAAGCCAGGAGGAAAATCTGAACATAGATATAGAGATATAGAGCTAAAAATGGGTAAATTCAAGATTAAAGAGCTAGCTAGAAATATGCCAGAGTCATCTGCCAAACAGTGTTGTAATTAATATAGCTTCTGTGTGATTATTAGGGCCTGGGAGGCTGGGAAATGAACACTCAGTCCCCGATTACAAGCAAGTGAAAAAGAGCAAAAGAAAACAAAGCAAAAACAAACCAAAACAAAAATTTAAAAAAACACAACAACAGAAAAATCTTTTTGCTTCTCCTTCTTTCCTGCTTCTCCAACACCTCTTTGTTTATCCTGGTAGCAATGGAGGCTTCAGTGTACCGTATAGTATTACCTCTTTGTCCCATCAGTTTTACTGGCAAACGTTTATTGTAAAGAGTCACTGGTCTGGTTCAAGGCCTCTGGTTTCTGGTACACCATAATCTCAAATCCTCACCAGAACTCCTGTGAGTTATCCTGTGGCTACCACGAGTCTTGGAGATTTTGCAGGTATTGTTACACAAGACCAGTCCCTTCACCAGCTCCAGCAGGTCCTCAGTGGGGTAAATGCTAGGGTGGGTCAGTCCAAGGCCCCACTATGGGCCTGGATAGTAGCCAAGCTGGTCAGATCAGGACTCCGAGGTCACCCTCAGAGAGTGGGAGTGGGTGGAGTCAGTTCCCCTACATGCATGCCCTCAGGGTTGGTTCATCCTGGCCTGTGGTGAGAGGTACTCTCCAGTGTGCATGTTCTGAGGTATTTTGTTCTTTGAAGCCATTATAAAGAGTTCTATTTTTGTAAGCTTCACTTTCCAACTGTTCTTTATTACTATTTAGACATATAATGAAGTTTTATGTCCTTGTCATCTGTGCTTTTGATAAACTCAAATATAGATTCTACTTAAGTATTTTTGTAGGTTAGTTAAGATTTTTCTATATAAATAATCATATTGTCAGAAATTAAAAAAAAATCCCCTTCCAATTTATGTGTATTTGAGTTGTTGGTTTGTTCATTGTTTACTAATCTGGAGGTGGTGCAACCTGGGAGAATGGAGCCCAAAAATGAGTCAGACTAAGGTCTGATGCAATAGCCAACTTTATTCAGAGCATCAGACAATTTATACTCTGAGGGTTGAGAGTCACGTGAGTAAAGTGCCCAATCACACGGACAAGCCACAGGCAGCAAAACCATGCTTTTCCATAGAGGCATATAAACAAATAACAATATCCAGTTGTGATGAAAATATGAAATAAACTCACTCCTGTCTGATGAGCTTGGGAGGGGCATGAAAGCATAATCCAAGAATAATTCTGTGTTTTGAAGAAACTGAGGATAAAGGACTATTGTTTACTTAGCGTTTTCTCCCAGCACTCAGAATTAGCTTCAGATGACTCCATATGGACTGTCTTCTGACAGTGGCCTATGCTCTTTCTCTAACATGGCATTGAAGAGCAGTGATAGGGATGTCTAACCTTGAAAGAAGGCACACGGCCTCTCTTCATGAAGTGTGCAGTTGGATGTCGTCACAGATGCTTTTTATTAAACTAGAAAGTTCACTCTTAGTCCTAATTAATCAAGAGTCATGAATTCTAAATTTTACCAAATGCATTTTCTCCACATATTAAAATAACCATAAAACACTTACTCATTTTTTACTGTTATGTCATATTACTATTCTATCATATTAATATTTTTCATATTAATTTATAATATTATGTCATATTAATATTTTAACCACCTAACCTTACCTTCCTGTTCTAAGTCACACTTAGTTGTGATATGCTTTGTTTTCTACATACAAATATATTCTATTTGCCAATATTTTATAAAGAGTATATTTTAAATCTGTGTTTCTGTGTCTATATACATATATATGTATGTGTGTATATGTATATATGTGTATGTATGTATGTGTGTATATATGTATGTATGTATGTATAGGACATCATAGTTTGCTTTCCTTCTATTACTGTGATAAAAGACCAGGCGCATAAGCAGCTTGGGGAGGAAAGGAGTTTTTGGCTTGCAGGTTACAGTCCATCATCAGGGGAAGCCAGGGCAGGAACTCCGGATGGGACACTCCAGGCAGGAACTAAAGCAGAGAGCATGGAAGAATCCTTCTTTCTGGCTTGACTTCCGCAGCTTGTTCAGCTTGCTTTGCCTTTACCACCCAGGACCGCCTACCCAGGGGTGGCACTGCGCCCGACGGGCTGGGCACTCCCACATCAATCACTAATCACAGAAGTGCCCTGCAGACAGTAGGATGAAGGAATGTTGGCAACTGAGGTTCCTATTTCTAAATAACCCAGCTTTAGTCAAATTGACAAAATCCAGCCAGGACAAACAACACGGGTGTCTGAGCATTTGCATGTGTGCATGAAAGTGCTTGTGTGTCACAGAACACGTGGAGGTCATACAAAGACTTTGATTTTGTCTGGGACAGGACTTCCTGTTGCTCATCACTGCATATGCCAGGCTCTGGCCCACAGTCCTCTGGGGTTCGTTTGTCACAGTCTCCCATAGCACGACTGTAGGAATACCCTAGGGCTCCAGATGCATGCCTCTCCTGGGATCTGAGGACCAGATCTCAAATCTTCCTGCTTCCGCAGCAAGAGTTCTACCCACTGAGCTACATCCTAGCCCTTATTAAAAATTTAAAATCCACTTTCACGAGGAAGGTCTCTTGTTATAGTTTTCTGGCTCTGTTTCTGTTATCATGGTAATGGCAACCTCATACAATCAGATGGAGAGTTCCCCGATTCTCTGTGTTCTGATTCATATATGTTTACAGTGAAATCATACTGTTACCTTACAGAATCATTTTGGATGGAGAAAAGAATATATGTGAATGTATGTGACATAAAATGGACCTGAACTGATAAAAACCAGGAGAAGCCATAGGTATGTAAGAATTATCATTGTTTCCTCTGTTCTTAATATCAGAAAATTTCAATTTTAAGATATTTTATTAAAAACCAAACCAACAAACCAGTACCCTTTCCACGGCATCTCTCATGCTTTACAGTCAGTACCCTGGAAGAGCAAGAAGTCCCAAATTGTCAGCAAGGACGGAAGCAGAAGCTTAGACACTCAGAATTCAGAAGTCTGTTTTTTATTGTGAGTCTAGCTTTTGATTAGTACAGAAAATGGCCATAAAGAGATTTTGTAAAAGTTTGATTGACGCGCTGGCCAGGATGGCATTGAGTGATGACTCTGTAAGTCTCTGAATGTGAGCCCTGCCATAAATGGGCTCTGGTGTTGGTTTTTCTTCTCAGGTAAATATAAATTGCCTTCTAGATATATTAGAGAATCCTATATTGTGCTGGACCTTGAGAAACTGAGACTTTACAAATTACTATGAGTCCCTATCTACAATAATATTTCCATCAATCTAAGCAAAAAGTTCAAAAACCTTTTTGAAAACCATACTGCCCATTAGCATCCAAATATGTATTAAGGTGGAGTTAGGACCTTACTCCCAGTATTCAGTAGGCAGAGCCCAGAGAACTAAAAGTTCAGGGTGAACCTAGCCTAATCTAATCAGCTCAAGCCAGCTTGAGATAACTTGTTTCAAAAACCAAGGGCCAGAGATGGACCTTACTGGTAGCCTGCTTGCCTAGGATGGTAAAGGTCAAAGATCCAACTCCCAACATCAGAGAACCAGGGGAAGGAGAAATAAAGGTAAGTTGATTGTAGCTTCACTTCAAAGGTAGAATTTAAAATGATCTTAATTTCTTGACTTTTTCTTCAGTGTAGCAGGTTTGGTATTATCTGCCATGTGATGCTACCATTGTCAGAGTTCAGTGTACATGAGAACCACCGGCAGGTTTTGGAAAACATGACTTGCTTAGTTGAATACAACTGGTGTGCATGACTCTACCCTGGAGGAGACATGTTATTACACATATATTAAAAACCCTTACCATGTGTGCTACCAAGAAAGAGTCCGAATGGACTCTCAGAAGCAAGGATGTTTTAATGTTGCATCATTTGGCCATGATGAATGTACCCGTGTGGTGGGGGAGGATGACAGTGGGGAGGCCCTGAAGGGGTGGTCAAGAGTATTGGAAAGTCTTTTATCTCACACTGATTCATCTGCAAATGCATGCAAATGAAGACAGTCCGACTTCCTCTTCAACAGATTTCTGCAGGATCCCGGGACTCTGTATGTCACTGTGTAGAACATTTGGTGGCACCTGGGGAGTGCTTATGATGTCACTCCTGCAGCCTGAAGACGTCTCTTGTCATACAGTGCTCCCAATTTCAGAAATGTCAAGACTTCTCAAAATTAAAACCCTGAATCCAATCCAAATCGAATAGTATTTACCCCATAAACTACACTGACTTGAAATTCTGGGTTATTTATTACAGTTGACTTTGTTTTTGGCACTTACTGTATGGCAGGACCTGTGCCTGCCTCTAAGGATATGTACTGTGTCATTGTCCTGGCCATTGTGGTTTTATAGTCTAATGTCCTATTTTAAGTCTGTTTTGGAAATTTTTAAAACTTAGTTTCAGTTCCAATCTAAGCTCTTCCACTTGCGAAACAGTTCATTTTAACTCTTTAGAAATAAATTGGCAGCCTTCACCTTGAAATAATAAAACATTGCAGGGTGTGTGTTGTTATTTGTTTGATTGATCTGGGTCTGTCACATGACCCAGATCATCTCGAGTTTCTATCAGAAGGTACCTGTGAACCATCCCTTTCATCCACACCCCCACCCCATGTATAACAGCTGAAGAAAGAAAGCCCCCTCAAAAAATGAGGTGATTTTTCCAAACTGATAGTAATTACCAACCCAAGTTGTAGGGGTCTTCATATAGTGCTTTTCTCATTGCTTTGGGCTTTATGACTTAAATTCCAAGATTAAGGGAAATTATGAACCCTCATGTTAGAGGACTTTGCAAAATTCAATGGAGTTTCATTAGTAAGCTAGATTATTGATTTTTGTGAACTTTGTGAAAATTAGCAATAAAAACGCTGAAGGGCTGGAGGATGATGAAGTAGTAACTTCCTATAGACACATGACATCGCTGTCTTAGAACATTGACTCTTCTCAGCAAGTCTGTGGGCTGTGAACAGTTGCCAATCCCATTTTAAGCTTGAGAAACCTAGAGCACTTCTAAATAAATAAAGAAGTTTATTTAGAAGACATGGGTTCTACGTTCAGTTCCAAGCAATGGACTTCATATAATTGATCCCCCAGATGCAGCCAAGTTCTGAGAGGAAGAAGATTTAAGTCAGTAATTTTTGCAGTTCTTAGTTATGTAAGACTGCGGAGTCCTTCAGAGAACCCAGTCGTTTCTAAAAGGCTTGGTGAATTTCACCGGATAGTTGTACATAGAAGGATATTTACAATTCTTCTATGCCTGTTAAAAATTTACTTAGCAATTGTGGTCTCTGTATCAAGTCAACTATTAGATAAACATTGTTCTTTCAGCAACTAGATTCATGAGTGGGTCACAAAACTTCATTTTTGTGGAATGTAACCAAGCAAGGTACACGTGCACAGCCAGGCACGTACATATGCACACACACACACAAACACACACGTGCGTGCACTCATTCAAAGTCATGGATAAACAAATACCACTGTATACTCCAGGGAATTATTTTTAACTGTTTTTGTTCAAACTGGTTTCACTTGGCAAATTGGAACTCCCTACAGGTGGCACCTATTCTCTGGGAAGTGTTTCCTTTTCCCACAACTGAGAAACTGGCACAACATACCTTATTGCCCTTCTCAACATCTGTTTGTACCCATGTGCCAGCTAAGGCCACCTGACTTATGAAAGGAAACAAAACAAAAGTTCATGGTCACTGCCTACCAAACGTCATGTTCTGCTCTACCCAGACCCTGGAAACACAGCTTGAGAAGCTCGTCTGGGACACCAAGCATTAGTCCACCATTGGAAAGATGCTGCCCTTATTTGACTGTTGGTGTTAATGAGAAAAGAGGGCGCAGCATTGGAATCTAGAGAAATTAATTCTTAGAGCAACTAATTACTCATTTCATACCCAAAGCTTTCCAGGTGTAAAAGCTGCCCTGAAGAAGTTTGTAAGGTCAGGAAACCAGAGAAGGTACTAGAAAGTAAATGTGCAAAGCTGCATACCCAGTCCACAGGGAAAGCTGAGCATGCCACAGGCTCACTTTAAAAAGAGCATTAAGTAAAAGTTGGGGAGACAGGATCCCCTCAACACTGGTGAGAGTTAAAGAAGAAAAACTGATCTTGCAGTAAATGAACTTTCCTTTCTATTGTTCATTAGGATAAAGGCTATCAACTCATCATTCTACCAAGAGCCAGAGAGAAAACAGCCCTTACCTACAATGCCTTCTGCGTCTTTGTTTTCCCCACAACCAAGTTACATTTACAAGATGCAGTTAAGGCTAGAGAAAAGTCCCCTTTTCTTTTGGCCTTCGGTTTCCCTTTCTGAAACTTTTGCTGGAGTTGAAAAAGTGGGCATTAAAATCTTACGATGTAAAAGCAGGCATGCACAAACAGGCGTCTGCAAAAATGCCTACGACAGGGAGACTCACAGCAAAACAAGGAAACTGAAACTTTTAAAACTGGATGCAGTTGTACTGCCTACCAATAGAGAGGAGTTAAACATGGAAAAGGTAAGCCAGCAAGCCATAATGTCTTGGATGAGCCCAGTTAGTGAAGGCACAAAGGACATCAGTACTAATGATGTAGCTCAGGCACAAGCCATTTCCAACGGGCAACATGAGACCGTGTTAATGATGCTGGGGTGTGTGCAGTTGGCAGTCGGCAGTTGGCTTGCAGTTCTTATTGTGGTATTTTCCACGCTGGTGGGAAGTTGTAAATACATATACATTGATAACTTAAGGACACAGTACAGGTTGGATGCACCTGTATGTATAGTATTTTACATGGGGGGGGGTGTTGAATTCTCTGTTTTAATGGCAGTCCCAAAGACTCAAAAGAAATCTATTATCAAAAGTCCATAAAAAGTAAATGTAGAACAGTCACTGTACACCGATTATTTTTATTTAATGTTATTTAGCCCTTGTCTCACAGCAGATCAAATTTTCCTCAAGCGAGAGATGGATGAATATTTTGACTTTTGATGCTGGCAAATGGTTCACAGCTTCAGAATCTTCACCTTATAGACAAAAGTAGCCACACAATTCACGGCAGTGTTTAAAAAGAACCTACTGGGCATTGTGGCATGTGCCTTTAACCTCAGCGCTCAAGAGGTAGAGGAAGAGGGATCTCTATGAGTTTGAAGCCATCTTGTCTTCCTAACAAGTTCCAAGCCAGCCAGGTAGCCACAGTGAGAACCCATAAGACAACAACAACAAAACTATAAGGTATGTACAGGGTCAAGGGGTTGCTGTGAGGCAATGCTCCCTTCCGGTGACCTTTAATAACTGCGAGCAAGATGGGGGAGTTGTAGACATGGATGCAGACTTTCTTCTTTCACCTGCGGAGCTCTGAGCAGGGCAGCTGGTGTCCATGAGATATGTGTTTGGGACCTGGAGGTGACTGAGTGCAGGCCATTCTCCTGGCACACCAACTCAGAGAAAGTTTGTTGCCACAGCCCTCTGCCTTCCCCTTGGCTGAAGAAAATCAGGAAAAGTGGTTTGAACTCTGTATTTTCTTTGCCCTTTTCAGGGCCCACGTGTTTCCTGACCTTTGTCAGTCAAGGGCAGTCACCTGCACATGAGTTTGGCCGACAGTCACATCCTGTTCATCTCCATGGCGCTGGACCATTGCTGTGGCTCACTGAGCCACCTAGGTCATCACTGTCGTCTTCATGTCATTTTCTCAAGATACCGTCTGATTATGTTGCTTTTTTTTTTTTCTTAGCAGGGAGGGAATTCTTTGAAAAAGAAAATTTGGAGGAGCCAACTAGCTAACTTACTTGTCAGACTAAGTCTGAGGAAATAAATTGGTCATGCCTGATTTCCATGAGATTCTTGTTGGGGGAGGGGATTTTAGCCACATCTTTAAGACTGATAGGTAAAATGTTTGCTCAATATTAACCTTTCAGCATCTTCTTTCCTTCTGGGCGAGGATATGGAAATGCAGGGGTCTCCAGAGACGAGTGGGTCAGCACTGAGTGTCCATGTGTCTAGTCACATCCTGTAGAAAGCAAATGTATGTCACAGATGACACAATCCTAAATCATGCTATGGTGGAAAGAGGGCTAACACAAGAGTCAGAAAATTGACTTTTAAGGCCAATTCTGTCACTAATGTGTCTTGAGTTTTCGTTAACAAATTATTGATGTTCTCTAAAGTCTTGTCAGATAGATAGATAGATAGATAGATAGATAGATAGATAGATAGATAGATATCCAGATGATATCCGTGTGGTTACTAGGGAGGAGGATGGATGGATGAATGAGTTGATGGTCTCTAGAGACAGACTACATTGGTTTAGATTAGATTATAAGCACTTCAATCTTTTTGACTATATCATCTCAAATGAATCATTTCACCTATTTGTGACTGTGTTCATTTAATACCAGAATTCTAGTAATAACATTCACAATATAGTTACCATTGTTAAACCCAATATTTCATGAAGCTCTTAACATATAGTAAGGGCTCCATAAATGTTAATGTGACTGTGTTATTATTTAGGAAATAGTGTACATGTTATGCATTCATTGCAACTACCAGTCACTCCCAGGTCACACATGCACCCCGGGTGTCCTGGCTAGTTTTTATGTCACCTTGACACAAGCTGAAGTCATCTGAAAGGAGGGTGCTATGGAAGCACATTCTGCTCCTTCGGCCAATAGCCTTTAAGATACCAGCCCACTTGGGTGTGCTCTCTTATACTGTAAAAAACAGTGGTAACCATGTGCTTCACTCTCTTGCTTCTTGCTCCCACTTCTGGCTGCTAGACTCTGTTCCTGTTCACTCAAAGGACTGTTGTCTAGGACAGTGATCTGTAAGTTTTTCTTTAAATAAATAAATAACCCTTTTTATTATTCATAATTCTGAACTGGTGTGGGATTGTTTTGTGACTTATGTCATCAAGAGGGAACTTCCATTGAGAAAATACCTCTATACGATTCAGCTGTAGGGAATTTTCTTAATTAGTGATTGATGTAAGAGGCCCAGCCCATGGTGGGTGGTCCTAAGTTTCTGTCCTGACTTCCTTTAAGGATGGATAGTGATGTGAAAGTGTCAGTCAAATAAGCCCTTTACTGCCCAACTTGCTCTTTGATCATGGTGTTCCATCACAGCAATAGACACCCCAACTAAGACTCAGGGAACACTGCTACTGATGTAATATGTTTTCTATTACGTTGCAATGGGCCACTTGTTCCTTTCGTAGCCACCCAGACTCCAGAAATAACCACACAGAAACTGTATTAATTAAATCACTGCTTGGCTCATTAGCTCTAGCTTCTTATTGGCTAGTTCTTACATATTAATTTAGCCCATCCCCATCAATCTGTGTATCACCACACGGCAGTGGCTTACCAGGTGAAGTTCTGGCTTCTGTCTCCAGTGGGGTTACATGGCTTGTCCCTTACTCTGCCTCCTTTCTCCCAGCATTCAGTTTAGTTTTCCCCACCTATTTCTGTTCTGCCCGGCTCTCCCTCTCTCTCTCTCTCTCTCTCTCTCTCTCTCTCTCTCTCTCTCACACACACACACACACACACACACCTTTGGTGGTTACTACTTCCAATGGAGGGTGGGTTTATGAAATATATTGTTGAGATACTTTTTGCTGTTTTTTCTTAACAGAAAACCTTACCTTCCAGATATTTAATTCCTATCACTATTTTAATTCATCCTTCTTTCATATATTTCATATATTACATCATATAAACTGAAGTTTCCCCTCCCGCTTCTCCCAATCCCACCTCCTGCCTTCCCTCTCTCTCAGATTCCCCTCCTCCTCTGTTTCCCCTCATGAAAGAGTAGGCATCCCAGGGATATCAACCTAACATGGCATAACAAGTTACAATAAGACAAGGCACATGCCTTCATGTCAAGGCTGTGCGTGGCAACTCAGTAGGAACTAGGCTACTACTCTAGCTCCTACAGTCCTTCCTTCTCCTCTTCCTCAGGGTTCCCTGAGCTCTGCCTAACATTTGGCTGTAGCTCTGTGCATCTGCTCCCATCAGTTGCTGAATGAAACCACTCTGATGAGAACTCAATTAGGCTCTGGTCTTGAGTATAGCAGAATATCTCTAGGAAACATTTCCACTCCCAGAAATTCTGTGCCATCATTACCCCAGCAGAGGTAGGACAAACTATAGGTTGAAGGTTTAATGGTCATGTTGATGTTGCAGTGGCATTACTGGAAGCCTTGCTTGGTTACAGAAGATGGCGGTTCAGGCTCAGTATCTCCCATGACTAGGAGCCTTGACTAGGTTCACCCTCATAGATTCTAGGGAGTTCTGATTGCTTCTTTCTGGGAAGGGAAAATAGAATATATATTGCAGGTGGACTGGGGGCATGTGGGGATGGGAATGGGGGGACTGGGCAGCAGGGGAGGGATGTGGGGAGAGAGTACTGGTAGACACTGAAATTGGGAAGAATTTGGGGGTGAAATTCCTATTATTATCAACAAACATTTAAGTGGTTTCAGAATTTTCAATAAATATCCCTTAATGTGCCTTTTTTCTTGTGTGACTATTTCTGTGAGATGGGTTCTCATCTGGCTAAGCCATAAGCATGTGCACTAACTAATAAATGCTATAAACACAGCATGAACATTATCCATGTGTACTCCTGTCAGCAAGTCGTGAGTTTGTCTGCTTCTCTGCCCCTTATTCATACTGAACAGTTAGTTCTGTTTTTAAATCTGCCCATCCTATGAGGAAATTAAAAATATTTCATTATAATTTAGAATTTCCCAGTTATTCTTGATTCTGACCAGGCTTTTTGCAAACCTTTATGGTGTTGTCCTCCACCCACCACCACCCCACATCACAAATATTTTTCTGAAACTGTTGGACAAGTGTGAAAAATGTACCACACAATATCTAGCTGATAATATAGTCATCATCCTGGGCCCTTTCTTCCTCGGGCTATTGTCACAGAAATGGGACAAAAGAGGAGAGTGTCGTCATTATCTTTCTTCTTTCTCTAGTGTTCTTTCAGTTACTGAACTCAGAAATCCAAAATTTGAAATTGAGACTCTTTTAATATTGTTTTATAAGCAAGCCAATGACTACATGGGTGTAAATCAAATAAGATTCAAATATTCCTGTCTTAGCAAATGTCCATCGAGATCTCCAATCAAAACTCCCTCCTAATAGGAACATGAGTGAAGGATAGAGACCCGACATGCTGCAAGGCTCTGGGGGAAGAAATCTACTAAAACACCTATTAAAACTGCAACTACACAATGGACCCTAGAATTTCCCTCCTTGGAATCTGATAATAGAGATGACAGCACTGACATGATATATCACATGAATGAGGTCATAAGTCACTCTTCAATGTCAATCTCTTGGGATCCTGGTAAAATGGAGATTTGTTTGTTTGTTTTATAATAACGATATCTTCTGGGCTTTGCAGCCATTATCTGCCCCAGTCCTAAGTTCTCGATATTAACAAGAATCCTTCCCTACATCAGTACCCTCTCAGCTTCATTCATCATCTTCCTAGTCTGTGCATGGCTCAGTTTTTCTTATGTTAATAGCATGGCTGCATTTTTTATGCCTATATACTTATATGAACGTATTTCTAAGTGAGCTATTACTGCTATGTTTTACAAACCTTTTTTAAAAGGCGCATCACAGAGTTAAGGGGTTCCTTTAAGCAGCCATATGATATTCTACATGAGGACATGAATTAATTGACTCAGATATTCCCTATGAGCTATTTGAGTTGTCTAGAGTTTTTTGACAAATTCTTCAGTGAACACATTTGAAATAAAGCTCATGTACCTGGTGGTTTTGTTTCTCCTGGCTAAATTTTTAGGCATTTTAGGTGAAAAACTTATGTCAGTTTAAATTTTAATAAACAAAGACATGTTTTGTCAATTTCTAAACACTTTCAGTAATTCATTTCTAATAACAATGTATAAGAGCACTCATTTCCACCTTGCCCTTGTCTGTATTAAATGTTACCAATAATTTAATCTTTAATCAACCTAATTGAAGGATTGTTTCATCATTATTCATGTTTCCTTAGCACAAGAGAAGTTTTTAAAACATTGACTTGGGGCAAGATAATATCTCAAGAAATCTGTTTCGCATGGTCTCACTAGTTCAGACTACATTCACCCCAAACAGACTTAAGCCTCAGCCCAGTGCGAAGAGGAGGAAGCCTCCAAAGCATTGTTTTCTTTCCCCAAAGACTAGATAAGATGGTGGATAGAAGGAAAAACTGTAAATTGGGGGGGGGGGTCAAAGATACACTCTACTAAGAGCAGAAACAGTGACAGGAAGACTGGACCACCAAGTGGGAGGGAGCAACACCTCCCACCAGGAAAACCAGGAAACAGAAGCACAGGAAATCCTTTCAGGAGAGCTTTGAAGCAGGCATGCTCAACCTCTCCCCTCCCCAGCCACTGGCAAGCTTCCACCTTCAATCTGGATCTGTAAGAGCCTCAGAACTGGGCAAAAAACTTTTATATCTTAAAAGAGGATGGAGATGAGAGACAAGGTGGGCTATCACCGAGCTCAGTTCCCTTCGCAAGATGAAATTAAACAGGGAAGTTGGGAGTTCCTCCAAAAGTCTTTTGGTACCAAGCATATTGCCACCATATCTTTTCTTGATCCATCCGGACCTCCGGTGAAATACTGGCTTTGGTATATTTCCCATCTCTCAATTAAACTGTTCTTATGCTATTTTATAAACATTCTTTATCTGCTACATTTTATAAACATGTATCACAGATATGTTTTTCTTGCTTATTCACTGGACTTCTGATTTTGCTATTGTGCTGTATCAGCAGAGGTTTTGAAATTTTATGTCATTAAATCAAAGTTTTTCCTTTATGTCTTCTGGGAGTTAGGCCTACTTAAGAAAGCGTGTTTGAATGTTTCTCTAGATTATCTTTAATAGTATAAAGAGGTTATAATGTCACCACTTTCATATATTCAGATTTTTAGTAAACCTGAAGTCAATTTTGTATATGGTATAAGTCAAATATGATGTAGTTTCATTGCCTAGGTTCAGTTCCTGTCTCTATCACTTATCAGCTGTTTAACTTTAGATCGGTGTCCCAACCTTGCTGTGTTCCAGGATTTTCATCTGCTAACGAGGATGATAATAATTAATGTCTATCTCAAGTGCTTGTTGTGAGAATTAAGTGGATGCATAAGAAGCTCCTGGGATACTACTATCTGGTGGGTAGCAAGGGCTCATTAACGCTAACTAAGCCAGTGGAACAGTACAGACATGATTTGAACATTATTCTCAATCAAAATGCAGAGTTTAGTAGTACAAAGTTTAATATATATAATGTGTAATATAGAGAGTATATATCAATATGTATGAATATATTGATCTGTTTCATTTTTGCTTCCATTGAGCTACGTATAAATGTTATAATTTTGTCATTAGCTTCATGATAAGTCATAAAGTTTAGAAGAGAAATTCCCTCTTTCTAATCCTCTTTTAGCAATCCTTTCAATTTTTTCTTTAAAAAATTATGTATATGGGTATTTTTTCCCTGCATATCTGTGTACCACATATGTGCAGTGCCTACAGAGGGCAGAGGAGGACATCCGATGCCCCTGGAACTGGAGTTACCGGCAGTTGTGAGCCACCATGGGTGTGCTGGGAATCAAACTCAGGTCTTCTGGAGGAGCAGTCACTGATCCAACCGATGAACCATCTCTCCAGCCCTTACATTTGTTTGTTCATTCGTGTGTGTGTGTGTGTGTGTGTGTGTGTGTGTGTGTGTGTGTGTGTGTGTGAAAGAGAAAGAGTGTATGTGTGTGCATGTGTGATGTGTGTGTGCATGTGTGCACATGCTTGTGAATCCCGTGATGTGTTTGCAGAGATGAGAGGACACATTTCAGAAGTGGGTTCTCTCATTCCAGTGCATGAGCGCCAGGGGTCTAACTTGTCAGGGTCAGGAACAAGAGTGTTCACTCACCTGGCTGTCTCCCTGCTCTTCTGCCAGCGATTCATTTTTGTGTTGCTCTTACAAGCTTTAAAACAACCTGGCCACACAGTATTCATCTACGCATTCTTTAAATTAGTTAGAAATCACTTTGGATGAACAGTGGAACTGGGCCAGCGGTTCCATCCTGTCCAGAAGAAGACTGCTCTCATCCAGCAGTCTCAGAACCAGAGATGGGCTGAAGCATAATCCTGTCCAATACTCACAACTTTTACCACACAGATGCCAAATCAGAAAGCTCTGGGGAGAGCAGCTACTCTCTCCCTCATTTGCGCATTTGAACAAGTTCCACTGTGCCGCTGTGCACTCCTTCCTTGTGTTAGCAAACAGCTCGGTGCTTACACTGTGTGCGTGCTTTCACTAAGGCAAGCCGAGCTACTCTGTGGCCAGTTTTACCAGATCGTCCCTAATGTAAGGCTAGGCTCTCCCCACTTGTTACCTCCAGGGCACAGAGCAAAGATTCCCCTGTGCTTTCTTTGAACTGTCTTTAGCCCGTACGCTTTCTAGGATAAAATAGTTTATCTGGATTTGCACAATCATTTCCTGTCGTTCCAAGATCAAGCACCATCTTGATGTGTAAACATGTGCCCTTCTGTCCGCCCGAGCAGCTTAGAGGGCACCAATTCAGGTTTCCCTTCCGATGGTGACCAGGAAGAGGCCCAATAAATATTTCAAACATAAAAGGATTGTTATAACAAAGGGGTTTTAAAATCCCCCCTGGGTTATCTGAACAGCTTTCCGTTTCATTTTGTTTTTTACCTCTGCCATTCTCAAAGGGAAAGAGCCTTGTCTTCTTTTTTTTTTCAAAACGAAACACAAATGAACACAGAAATGGGTTAAGATTCGAAAAGAAAATGGAGACAACAGGAACAACAGCAGAGACAGTGGAGATCTCATAAACAAAGACACAATATCAAGTGGAAGAGACACCTTATGGTAAGAAGCCAGTCTGAGTCCAGGTCAGCCTGGGTAATCCCCACGGAGGACACTCGTCCTGATAGCAAGCAATTCTTCCCTCAATGACAACTCCATGTAGCTGTGTTATAAACACAAACCTATCAGAGCATGCATTACACACACCTTACTGTGACATGGCAAATGGTGTCTGGCTTCCCAGATAAGCTTTATGGAGAGTGAAGAGGAGGGGGACAAAATAAGTAGGTGAGAGACACCGAAGAAACACTTCCCTTAATCCTTTGATGTCACCAAAGTGATCAGCGATGAAAGAGGTGTCCTACTTGCCTTCCCTCTTTGCAGAGATTGGAGGAGCTAGCTGTCTGTAAGCCTCGGACAAAGCAAATGGCAATGGATATTTTTAATACGCATTTTCATTTTTACTTTAAGTGGAGTGAATGTATGTGCTTGCAACACAGTGTGACATTTCAATACATATGTACAATGTGTGATAATCATATCATGACAACTAGCCTGTCTACCACCTGCAACATTTTTATGTGTTGAGTATATTCAAAATTCTCTCTACTAACTGCTTTGAAATACATAGCTAATTGTTGTCAACCACAGCTATCCTTCTGTGCTATAGATCATGAGAAGCTATTACCCAACTGTCCTAGAAAGAGGCCATGTTGCCTGTGTATAAATTGTAAGGCTTCTTTATCTAGCTTTCTTTCTCCAGGTGTTTGCAATGAGTGTCATATTGAACTACTTCCAAGAGACTTTCTCCTTTGACTACCAAAGAAAGTGCTTGATACCCCTCATGGGAAACTGTCAGGAAAGCCAAGGGAGGCCAAGGTAACTTATAAGAGGTTTGAACCTTACAAACCATATGGCTTCACAATGGAGTATTTTGCTAATACAGGCATTTGGCCCAAAAGCAAAGGCATTAGTATAATTAACAGAATCAAAAGTATCAGTTATGAAAGACTTTGGAGTCTGTTTGGTGATAGGGCCTTGCTCGAGTGTTATAAGAATGAACATATTACCTCATCCTTAAGGTCCTTCCATTGTAGTTTAGAATAATATACAAGAATAAATTCAGGTACTCCTAGGAAATGCTTGACTACACTTTTAAAGCTATACAGAGGCCAGGCATGCAATTAGACTCCTGGTGATTTCGTTTATAACGTTATAACAATGCAAAACTCAGGCTAGATGATCAGTCCTTTCCATACAGCTAAAGTACATTGCTTTTTCCTGAAAATAATGTTAGGCTCTTTCTGTCTCCAAGGCTTGTGATATCATTGTTTCCATAGGAATTTTTATCTCCCTCTTTAGAGTTCTTAAGTGCATGGACCCAGTCAGCGTCTTTAATTGTATTCAACTACTTGAAAACAACCTGACCTGGGAAGAACTAAGCAATAAAATTATGTTTTCCCTGCTGAGTAAAACCCATGCTGGCTCTCAACGTGGTGAGTTGTACTTCTAAATAATAATAAATCAGGAGCAGAACAGCAGGTGGGAATGAAGCCAATTTATCATTAAGACACCTCCCACTCAAGGGCTAACCAGCTCCAGCCCTGCTTAGCTTCCAAGCCCTCGATGGGAGTGTTCGGGGACAGATGCGCTGTCTGTAGTTAAAAGAAAAAGCAAGACAAGGAAGGTTGGCAGGCAGTCATGGGGAAAATGTGGCACACTACTGGAGATGTGTCAGGAGTGTATCTGCAATCCCCCCCCAGAGCCATTGATAAGATGCTGTGGGCTGCTCTCGTTACCACAGCAGCTGTCCACACTGATGAAGTCACATGAAAGCGTGTGTCCAATAAATATTTACCAAATGAAGCTATCTGCTTGTTCAGTTCTTCATCTGAGCGCGTATTGCCTGAATCATGACATGATTAGACCACAGGTCTAATTAGGCTTGGAGTTCTAATAGTTAGGTTTATTTCATTTGCGGTCTTTCATAATGAACTTTTTCTCCTAGGGGAACAAGAAGTGGAGAGGTTGCTATTGCCCTCACCTTAAAGAGGAAGAAACTGGGTCTTGCAGAGGTGAAAAGACTGCTCACCTAAGGTCAGACCTGCTTTTTGACAACCCACTCCAGTGGACTTGCAAGGACTCTTAGGTCTTATGCCTTGACTGAGTGTCATTTAGCGAAGCATGTCGGTTCACGGGGGTGGGTGGGTTATACATGAAACATAGGAACAGTTTCATGTAATCATTAGCACGAAGCTGAGTGGATGAGTCCTCCTCTTTCCCAGGTAGACAGCGCCACCCGGAATCACTTACCTACCATGGCCAGTAACTTGCCTCTCACTTTTCAATGAAATTAAAATCCTCATCTCCATCTATTCTTTCTCTCCATGGAGCAGGCGGTCTAGAGCTTAGAGCTGGGAGTAGGGGGCAAGGTGTGCATTCTTGCTTGCATAGTGACATGGTGGTAGTCTCCTTCCACGGGTGTTCAGAACTTCAGGCTGTTGTGGCCTTGAAGGTCCCTCCCTCCCCTTTTCTCTTATTTTAAGCCTGTCCATATAGTTTTGTAGGTAGATTTTTTACAAGTCTCTAAGCTACTGAGTACTATAAACTGGGAGTTCAGAGGTATGTAAAGTCTTACATACAACACAAGATCTTGTCAAACTTCCTTCAAATTACAGAATTAAAACCATTCACATCCCTAGCTCTTCTCTCGCCACGCTTTGCTAGAAGGTCATAGAAGCTTTGAGTGCAGCATATTCTATCCCATTTGACTAGCCCTCTACTCACTTTGGAGAGCGCCTTAGGCCCCTGTTTTACAGATGTGAAGGCCACAGGTTCATGATAGGAAGGGAGCAGGATTTGATGAGAAGATTGGCGTCCTTAGCTATTACTGGATATTATCTCTCCGAGCAGATGCTCTGGGAAAGCACAAAAGCAGTGTGTTATCTTCACTTGTATCTGTAGGAGTCCCAGGACTTACCACGGCCATTTGGTGACAACGGTAAGAGCAATCTGTGCCATGTAATTTAACCCCAAAATGTACCCCTCCCCAATCTACGCTTCGGTCATTGGTAGAAACTCCAACCCCGCTGCCTGGATGTGGCCCTGAGCTGCTTGCATAAGGCCATGACATTAGTGAGTGGCAAAGCCAACCCCCAAACCCAGGCCAACTTGACACCAGAGCCTGCGCTTTCAACACTTGGGCTCTGCTGTGAACCAAATTAGATCTGAACATGGCTCACTCTGTGGCCACCTGGCACCACCATCCAAGCCGCTAAGAAGCAGAAGCCACAGACTGATCCTTCCGGGCTCGAAGCCTCTCTTTGAAGCCCAGAGGATCTGGTGGTGCAGCCACAGTCCCTGTGCCTTGTATCCATGGGTGCTGGGGTGGCAGTCTCCTTTCAGCGTTCAGGCACTCGGACCCCACCCCATCCTCTCCTCCCAACCATGTCTCCAGCCTAGACTCCACTCTAGAGATGGTTTCATTGACCATGGAACATAATTCTCTTGCAGTAAAGCCAGACGTGTGGAGTCGGGGGATTCCCACTGCAATGTTTTCGTGGCATTAGGCCAGTTGTATTTTACAATCACTGGCCTAAGGTCTGGCTCCTGATAACAGGAGTAACACCAGCCATGGCATCTGGGGAAAACGCACCTTCTAACAGCTGGATAACCCAACCTTTTTTGCCATCTCTGCTCTCCTAGTCGCTCTCCTTTCTAGATTACCTCCACACCTCTTTCTCCATCTCCCCCAAGACCTGGGAGTTTCCTGGGAGGTGAATACAATCTACAAAGTCAGTGAATTCTTGTTGTGGGGGAGGGGTACTTTCCTGTAGATAGGGACTGGGACATTAGAGTCAAGACCAAAGACAGAGAGAGGACACCTAGTCTCTGCAAACAGAGATAGGACTGACCATGACAAGGTGTGACAGACATGGGATTTGCATGTGGACACCAGCTATCTGAGCATCACTTACTTGTCAGAAACACATCTGGGAGGTAGAGAAAGAAAAATGTGACTTCTCATCCTGGCATACTTTGGAGAGCAGATGCTAGGGAGACAGCGGCGTTGGTGAAGCATTTTCCTGTGTTTCATCATATTGTTCCATCAATATGAACAGAGCATTGTAATATTTTCCTTCTCAGGGCTATAAATTTGCATGTCGATGGATTTTCTTTCTTTCTGGCCATAAAATATTTATATTTCCAAATAATTTGAGGTTTAAAAAAGCTAAAAACCACTTAAACCAAAAAGGACAGGAGGGAAAGACAGAAGGAAGCAAAGAAAAGGAGAGGAAAAAAAGAGATTATTTGTTCAGTAACACACACAGCTTCTAGCATGGCTGCATCCAGACACTCACATGGTGTTGTAGGAATTACCATCCATCTCTTGGCTCTTTTCCCCCTTTATGTTGATTTTGTTTTCTGGCAGGTTTTCCTTCCATGGTGACAAGATACCCCCACCAACTCTAAGTAAGAAATTCTCTCTCTCTCTCTCTCTCTCTCTCTCTCTCTCAAGAAGTCAAGCAAGATCCTCAGGTTTTTCTTTGTGATATGGTGTTGGTCAAGAATAGTACTGTGGCTGGGGCATTATGGGATATTCACTGATCAGACCCGAATCTCCAACACAGAGGTGGCAATCTCAACATCTAAACCATACAATCAGCATCAGGGAGAAGCCATTCTTCAGAGAAAGAGATGGAACCCTCCTGTAGAAGGGAAGTAAGCAGTCCAAACCACAGAGGATCGTGAACTTTCTGCGTTGGATCTTGGAGTGAAGCCTTCATTAATTCATCTTTTTGCTTATCCTTTTTTTAGTTTTGCTTTTTTAGCTTCTGCTTCCAAACCACAAAAAACCCAGAAAAGTAAAACAAATATTATTTTCTTTGAATAATAGCACCAAGTGCAATAAAGCGGGAGCCAATTTATCAACAGAAGGCCATTTTCTCTCCCCTTTTAAATGAGATTTCCCAGCTCGTTGTAAAGACTCCATAGATATGGCCAGGTGGTAGTAAGCACACATGTTAATTCGGAGGCTGCTACATTGCTGGCCCAGAGCCAAGTCTCAATTATTAGAGGATGTGGAATATGAGGAACTAGGGATCCAAACTAAGACCCAATTTTATCCACAGATTTGACACTTCCTAGATAAAACTTTGCCCCAGCTGCTGTTAACAGTTGTGCTGATTTGACATTCACATCTGGTGAAATTGCCCCCCACATACCTAGATAGAATTATGGGTCATGTGATCCCCAGCACACTCCAGAGAGTTTGATGGATTCACATCCACTTAGCCCAGATGCAAAACGAGAGCATTTTATCATATGTGGGGAGAAAAAGATTCAACTGACCCAATACCTCAAAGAACCAACAGTGAAAACCGAGTCTCAGGTCGCAGCTTGAAACTGAATTCCTTCTTGCCTTGCCCCCATCTCCAAGCTAGCCAAAACTCCCAAGGGACTTCCCTACCAAAACACAGAATGTCTTCTTCAAAGAAGTATCCACTGCTTGTTTGGTTGCTGCAGCGAAACATCTGAGAAAAGCAATTTGAAGAAGGGAGGTTTATTTCAGTCCCTGATCCCACAGTGCTGTCTGTCATTGTGATGAAGTCGAGGTGGTAGGAACTCAAGGCAGCTGATAACAACGCATCCACAAAAGTGCTACTGCTCAGCCAACTTCCTCTTTTTTTATTCAGTCGAGGACCCCAGTCCAGAGAGTAATGTTGCCCAGAGTTAAAGTGGATCTTTCCACCCCAGTTAATCCAATCTAGAAAATCCCTCACAGGAGCGCCCCTAGACTTGTCCCCTGGGGGCTCTCAATCTAGACAAATTGACAACCAAATTTACCTTTGCCTTCATCTATTCTTAATCTTTCTGGTTTCTGTAATTGTAAATAATGGCCAGAGAGAGACCGGAGATGAGAGATGGGGAAGACTAAAGACAGAATAGCTAGGGAAACTGAGTAAAAGGAACCACGTTGCACTCCAAGGAGCTGGAGCGGAGGGAGAGACAGCTTCCTGATGCAGACCAGCATCAAAGGGTCTCTACCTGGTAGTCAGTTTTCATTTGTAAAAACCATTTTTATCTAGGACTGGAGAGGTGGCTTAGAGGTTAGGAGCACTGACTGTTCTTCCAGAGTACCCGGGTTCAATTCCCAGCACTCACATGGCAGCTCACAACTATCTGTAACTCCAGTTCCAGGGGTTCTGGCACCCTCACACAGACATACATGCAGGCAAAACACCAATGCCATAAAATAATAATAAATAAATGATATAAAAATATTTTAATTATAATATTATTATAACATTTCCCCCTTCCCTTCCCTCTTTCCGGCCCCTCCCATGTGTGCTCCCTCCAACCTTTCCCACACCCCAACTCCCTCTCAAGTTCATGGCCTTTTGTTCCTTTGACTATTATTGTCACATATATTTATATGTAATCATAAATAAATAAATGGATACATTGAGAAAGAAGACATCTTATGTTTTGGTAGGGAAGATCCTCAGGGTTTTCAGCTAACTTGGAGATGGGGGCAGGACAAGAAGGAATTCGGTTTCAACCAACTGTGTCTGTTGAGTGTCATTTGTATGCATGATTTCAGGGCTGACTACTTTGTAGTAGATAACCAGTTAGGGGGCTCATCCCCTGGGAAGACTCATTCTCCTTCTCTCAGCTTCATTTTGTCCTAACTTCTCCCCAACATGATCACCCAAACTACCTCATTTTTTTCTCTAGAAACTGGAACCATACCCTTTTTATGTCTTCCTATGGACAGCACATTGTACCCAGCTTGATTACAAAGTACCTGTGATTCTCACAGTGCTCTGTGCTACTGGTCCTCTTACCAGCTACCACTTATTCTGGAAAGAACATTATAATCTGGTGGAACAAAGCCATCTATTTCCTGACCAGAAGGCAAAGAAGCAAAAGAGGAAGAGACAAAGGTCCCACAAACCTCTCCAAGGGCACATTTAAATCTAAAAGTCTTCCACTAAGCCTCGCTTCTTAAATTTACACTACCACCCCATAGCCCCAGCTATGGCCAAGTCTTCAACACATGGGCTTTAGGCAAACCAAAACTTCCAAACCACAGCACTGTTAAGAGTTAAATATGTCGCCAAATAGGCCTGTCACCTAGCAGATGTATAAAAAGGGAACTTTAGTTGAAATTTTATTTGATTTTGTTTATTTTTCTTGTCATGCTGAGATCATATCCAGGGCCTTGGTCATCAAAGGCAAGTATTCTATGCCAAGCCACACACTCAGTCCTTTGCTGAAATTTCAAATACATCTATTACTTAATCCAGAAGCCCCACTTCTGGAAAATCAGCTTTCTTAATAAAAAACACAAGCAAATGAAGATGTGTGTCCATTTTCCATCAGGTACTGAAACAGGGAAAAGGAGAGAAACTAGGATGGCTAACTAATGTGCACCCAACCACTGTAGGAGGCGATAAGTTGTCAGATAACAAGTGCAATTGAGGTGTGTGGGTAATGGAGTCACATGACATGACTCAGAATCCTGGTGTAGCCATGTTGTATGGCCCTGAACAAGTCGTCTATCCACGCTCCCATCTCTCGGTTTTGTGAGGTGGCAAGGACAGACGAGTTTATTTCCTAAGTCACAGTGACCATTGAGTTAATGATGTGGGATTCCCCTCTATATGCAGTGAATACCACTGGTTAACAAAGAAGCTGCTTTGGGTCTATTGCAGCACAAAACAAGGCAAGGCAGGAATTCTAATCAGATAGAGGAGGAGAGAGTAGTCAGAGTCAAAGAGATGCCATGTAGCCACAGAAAGAGACAGATGCTCACTGGAGCCTGCCAAAACCTTGCTGGTAGGCCACGACCTTGTGATGATGATCAGATTAATAGAGATGGGTTAATTTAAGATGTAAAAGCTAGATAAAATATGCATAAGCTAATAGGCCAAGCAATGTTTTGATTAATACAGTTTCTTTGTGATTATTCCAGGTCTAGGCAGCTGGAAAATGTACAAGCAGTCTCTACCAACAAGTTAACAGGTAGAATATGCTAGAAGACATACATAATAAACTACTAAATTTCAACTATTTTATTTTTGCTTCTTTGGGGGTGCAATTTATATATTCAACCAATCCCAGGATGTTGAAAGCTTATGAGTTTGGGTAATTTTCAAACTTCCAGAACAATCAAGAATTTTTTTTTGTCATCCCAAAGAACTTTCCACATGTCCTTCCACAGGGCATCCCTTCCTTGCATTAGGCTGTTTTAGATTATTATCAAGATGGAAGCAAAGTACATACACGTCTGTGCCCGAGATCCTGAAGTCCACTGTGAGTTCCACATCATCAGGGCGCACGCATGCGCGCGCGTCTGTGTGCTTTCACTTTTTCTGCTGAGAAGTCTGTCATGGCACAGTTGCAGCAAATCTGTTCTCCCACTCACTAGCTGATAAATGTTCTAGAGGCTTCCATCCTTTATAGTTTCTACAGATGAATCTGCTGTGAATTTTACATGCAAGAGCTTACTTGTCCATGTCTTCATTTTTCCCTAAAAATAAGATTTATGAATCATGGATTGAGTATGTTTAACTTTATAGTGAGCTACCAATGGTTTCCATAATTGTGTTATCATTTTATATTTCTACATATCACTGTTGATTTGAAAACTCTGGGCAAACAAATTGCAATGTCACTGCACCTCACTTGAGAATGGGTATAAATGTAAGTGCACAGTTAAGTGGGAGGCATACCCACTTTCTGTTTTTATTTATTCATTAGCAGCAGTTGCTTCTGGGACACAGCAGAAGAGAACTAAGGAGATGTTTTCCGTATCTGTCAAAATGGCAGACTTGTGATTTTTTTTCATTCTTCTTTAAAAATATTTCTCAAGTAAATAAAACCATCAATTCTACTTGAAGATGATACTCATCTGGAAAGAGACTCCCTCCTTTCCCAAAGATTCCAGCAGAACAGATGCTAAGGTTGGAAGCTCTGGGAAGACTGATAAACAGCTGTGGGAAAGTTGCAACATCTCATGCAGCCCAAGAGGAGCGAGGCACTGCTGGCGCTAGTTGCTGGGATCTGCCTGAGCCTCTACTACACACAGTGACCCCGTCCGTTCTTTCTGATTCTTTCCACACGTTAGGCTCAAAAGACAGAAGGGCGGCTTCCTTCTTCATCTTTATTTCTTTTTTTGTTTGTTTGTTTGGGTTTTTTGATTTACAAATTACAGTCACTTATTTTTAAAGTGAGCAAATGATTCTTGCATTTCTAAATTCTGCTTAGGAATTCATAGTCTTGCTAAACACTAGCAGAGACTTCAGGGGATCCAAAGTCATCCAAGAGGTCAAAAAGCCATCAGCATCTGTTGGTGGGTCTACCATTTTTTAAAGCTTTCTCAGACGTTAGGTTGTCTCCTTTATGGAAGCAAACAAAGGCAAATCCCATTGACTCTCCTATGGGATCCTGAACACATTTTCAAAGCTTCAGGTCAGGGAGCAGGGTTTGCCAATTACCAACTTGATGGTCTCCGGATCCAGTGTGATTCTCCCGAGAAACCTATCTTTCCTGTCACCAGGCAGGAACATAACACGCTTACCCAAACCTTCTTGTTGACTGTCCTAACTGCCTACCAGACCCCTACCCTGCCTCTGGGGCCAGCGGTTTCTAGCTTGGCTTTTCGGTCCAGCATGTCTAGCCAGTTAGTCACTGCTCCAGAACCACTCTTCCAGGAAAAGCCTATTGTTCCCGCACTTCCGGATCGCTGACTTCCTGTCATTTTTTTCTGCAGGGAAAGAAGAAAGACCATTTGAAAATCACAGGAGCCTCTGCCACATGTCCCAGTTGCATTTATCACAATTGTGTGCTCTATGCGTGGTGAGGGTGAGCAGAAGGTCTTACCCAACCTAAGTGCCCTTGAACGTCAGGCAGTTTCCACCCGGGTTCCCGGCATCAAGACCACCTGTTTACACACATTCAGTGGCTCCCTAGACGGCGAAGATGATGCTCAGCTCCATGGAGACTGGACATCTTCCCAGGCTGGGGAGGAGGGACAAGCACTTGAATAGGTGGAAATGTCTCCTGAGCATTTCTGCCCTTCCCCTAACTCAAAGTAAGAACTGGGTCAGACAAACTGAACCTCCCTGCCCAGGAGAGACTGAGTCACTAGGATAGGAAAGATGACAGGCAGGGTGAGAACTGAGAAAACCAGAACCCGGATTTGAGCCTTGGAGTAGACAGACATGCACACATGTGTACATGTGCACACATGTGTGTTCTCTACAGTCTTTGTGGGGACCTGGGTCTAGGGCCTTGTGAATTCCTAGGTAAGTTCTCTATCACTAAGTTATACACCCCCCCCCGTGATTGTCCACATTCTACACATTGATACATACATATGAATCAAAGATATATGAATCACATATGAATCAAAGAGCTTGCTCAAGTTCACAGCTACCAAAATAACTGAACCACAGCTGTCCTGTGCCTACACAACAATAAAGTTAGGTCACAAATCTTCTATTCACTACCTCTGTATTTTCTGGTGATTTAGCCATTTGGGTGTCAGTATATTGATGTGTTAAAACAAGAATAATAAAACCCATAGGATTTGTTTCCAGATAGACTTGAGAATTAAATTAGTTTACGTGTATATTTTCCATACACAAAAGGTCCTTTTGCCTCTTTACCTTCGTTTTAGTTTTTCTTCGAGGTACAATATTGCAATCATATAATGAGAAACATGGAACTCACTTGTTATGTAAAATTAGTCTTTATTGTTTTCAGACATTATTTAAATGGAAGTCTATGACTCGGTAGTTAAAATTAATCTTATAGATGTTATAAAGGGCATCCTCTAAGACACAGAAGTTGACATCTGTCAAAGTTACACCTGTGCATATTCTTTGCACCAGTTCTTCCTTGCTGTGGGATCATGGTCTTGTACCCTGTCACTTATATTGTATTGTTTTAATAAAATGCTGATTGGTCAGAAGCCAGGCAGGAAGTAGAGGCGGGATGATGAGAACAGGAGAATTCTGGGAAGAGGAAAGGGTCAGCCTGCAGTCGTCATCCAGATGCAGAGGAAGCAAGATGAGAATGCCTCACTGGTAAAGGTACCAAGCCACATGGCTAACACAGACAAGAATAATGGACCAATTTAAGATGTAAGAATTAGTTAATAAGAGGCTTGAGCTAATAAGCCAACCAGTTTAGAATTAATGTAGTAGACCTCTGTGTGTGTCTTTGGGAAGAATGGCTGTGGGACGGGGCGGGACAGAAACCTCTGTCAACACTTCCCAGAATGTGAGTGTGAGCAATAAAGGTGTCTATTACATCATCACCTATAAAAGAAATGAGGAATAAAATTAAAGTAACTCAAAGATTTATCAGAAATGGCTGATGATTTACAGGGAGTTTAATGTAACAGAATACCATGAATAATTATACTAAGGTCTCTTTAGATAGCAATATGTAATAATTTCCAAAGCCATTGCCAAGTGGAAAGGAAAGACATAAACAGCATTCATGCTACCCTGCCATGTTTGTGCCCGTACACAAATGTGCCTGTGAATCCATTTATTCTTTAATAGACCAGCACTATCCAGTAGAAATACAATCTAAGCAACAATGTAAACCTCATAAGCAACTTAAAAATTTCCAGTAACCACACTTAGAAAAATAAAAAGGAACATATAAAACGAACTTCATGACACCCCAAATACTAAAGACATGGAATCAATATGAAGCATTCATGAGATGGACTATATTATTTCATAAGTTTAAGTGTGTTTCACACAAGTCTCACGGGTCAGTTCAGACTAGTCACATTTCCTGGTTCCGTGTGCTATGCCCAAAGCAAATGGCCTCGCTGCTTTCTAACTGACCGTGGTCATCTTCACAGGAGTCTGGTGACAACAGTCCCCGTGTAAAGAGAAGGGGGAAGGTCAGAGACATAGTTCCCACTGCTCTGTACCTTCTTGTGCTTTTCGAATAAAACAATTCCACAGCCATTCTTTACCATCACTTCTTATTCACTCCAGCTTCCAATCAGGGATGGGTGAGTCACGGTGTGAGAAGACAATTATCAGTAGTAAACGGCTCCTTCCTATTCCTTTCACTGCTGTCATAATTTAATTAAAGAACCCGTCCCAGGAGCAAGCGATCTTAGCACAGTGGTTTGCCACTGTGAAGGGCGTCCGGCTTGGGAAAATCACCCCAAACAGCAGAAAGCCATCCATGGGGTTTTAGAAATGGTTTATAGTTGGGCAAATGGAAAATGAAATGACCCTGGCTGGTGAGGGAGGCATCTCATCAAGTTCCAACCACAGGACACAGAGCAGGAAGTTGGTCTGGGGCACATGACAGGCAAGGGCAGGAAGAAGGAGACAGGTAAAACTGGTAAGGAAAGAGGAGCCTTCCATAAACAGGAAACAAGCCGTGTCCTCTTTGCCCCTTAAATCTCAAGTGGCGACAAGTACAGGACCCTATTCCCCGTCAGGAGACAGGAGACACAGGATCTGTCTCCCGTGCTCAGCTCAGCCCTGGCAAACATCTGGATTCAAGCGAGGAAAATGATCAGGCTCTAATTCCTTCAAGCGGGGCTCCTGGGAAGGATAAGGAAAAGATAAACTGGTGGACTGGAAGGAAAGGGCCACTGCTGGCGCAGGAAGGACATTCTGAGGAGTGGGCAGACGTGGGATGGAGAGGAGTGGAAGCAAAGACAGCTGTGGAGCAGAGACTGGCAACCAGGACGCTTGTCTGAACAGGGCTCATCACTGGAAGCATGGCGGACGTCACCGACAGCTTTACTTGGGGACTTAGTTGCAATGTAACACAAGGAAAAAAGCAAATTGTAAAATAATAGGATAACATAATTCCACAATCCTGCACACTCAGACACACCAATACATGTTACCAGAGAGACATTTATTAAGGTAGAAGGGGAAATGGTAGGATTATAGATATTAACTATTTTTTTCCTTTTACCTCGCCTTTGTTTTACAGATTTTTTTTCAACAGTGTGCAGTAACATGGGGAATGGGTCACGAATCCACACAACCGTCGGATGGCTACACAGACAAGAAGTTTGATCTGTCATTCATCCAGGCTTCGTAAGCAGAAGCAGTGGTTTATCCTACCCACATTAAAATGCAGTTCAGTCAGTCAAATTAATTCAGTAACAATCCCTGAGTGTGCACCACCTCATGCAGGATCCACCGGGGCCTGCTTAGCTTTGCTAAGCCTTACAGTTCAGCCACGCTCACTCTGTTTGATTCCCCCTCCACTTCTGCTCCTTCAAACAGTTCTCAACAACAAACACAAGCGCTTGCTTCCCCTGCCCTTTGTTTAGGAATACTTTAGTTTTCCTCCAAGAACTCCTAAGAGGTGAAATAACTGAAAGTAGATTTTTGTCTTGTGTATCTATCCTATGATTTTTAAAAATGCACAAGAGGATGTAAACAAGTAGCTACATTAGGATGTAAGGATTATGAGTGATATACATTGTTTTATATTTTAACAATATTTGAAAATCCAATCAGCATTCTAACATGTAGGGGAAAGGGGCTCGGGAGCCCTGATTGAATTAGGGGAAGAAATCAGGGTGAGCATGATCAAAATACAGGCTGTGAAATTCTCAAGGAATTAAGACACTTTAAAAAGAATGTTCAAAGTGGGGTAAAGGGTACGAAACTAGAGTCGTACGGGAGAAATGACGTCTATGCTCGACAGCACAATACAGTGACTACAGCTAACAATACCTTATTGTATACAGCAAAATAGGTGGAAGAGAAGATTTTTCACTGTGCTCAGAACAAAGCAATAACCAATACTTGAGGGCACGTATATGCTAGTTCCTCTGATTTGATCATCACTCTTATATGCATGTGTGGAAATCCCAGTCTACCCCATAAATATACTCAATCCTTATGTATAAAATGTGTTTTTAAAATAACGCTTGATAGTGGAGGAGTCCAGTTACTCAGTGTTCCTAGCTGCGTCTCAGTGTGGTCCAGAGCGACCATCCTGCGTCCTCGGAACTTGTTCATCATGGTGGCATCCCTCTGTCAACGCTGCTCCAGATCCGACTCTGTCTTGGTTCTGCCAGCATCCACCTCTCAGGGCCACCAGTTCTGGGGAAGGCTGGTGTATGGAAGAAGCAGTGGCTTTTCCCACTTTCTGGAGTGCCTGGCAGGGGTTCTGCCAGCCAGGACTGGCCTTTAGGGAGCCTGGGCTGTATCAACTCTGGGACCCTTTGGTGATCTTCGAGTACCCTTGCAAACCTCCATTCTTCAACTGTTGCCTTGGGGGCATTTTAGAGAGACCCAATCTCTATTTGTCCCATTGATACTGTTCCCCAGTCCACATCAGAAAGCCTGATGCGATGATGGACGGAAATTAGCCTGTTTGTCTGACTGTCCTCCGTGACCCAAACTGCCAGCTCTGTCCACAGGGCTCCAGTCTTAACATGTCAGAACACCAGGATCCCTGTGCTACCAGACGCCTCCCACGACCGGCTCTGGCCTGAAGGGTCTCCAGCGCCTGGGTCCCGGGAGGTTATTCTTTATAAGATTAATAAGCAGCCACGAGCCATTCCCTTGGGCTCCCTGGCCCTTCTCTAGCTGGTTTTAATATCCATCCCCTCTCGGAGGTTTCCTTATGGAGAGAAACAGACTCGGGTGCCTGCTTCTCATCTCACCACACCCCCTTTGCCTCTTCTGCACTTCCCTTCTTCCCATAGCATAAGTGCGATGCTATTCATAAACTTCCCCACATGGTATTACACGGAAGAGTCGCAACCTTGGTACCCAGGCTTTCTCACCGTGCTTGAGAAAGAGGCCCCTTCCTTTGTATATTTTAGGGGAAATTAAGGAATTTAGAAAAACCACTCCTCAAAACAGTAGCTGCCTTGGAAGACCATTGTCTTCAGGCAGAATGCAATTTATTTTTTCTGGGTATAGAGACCTTTGTCTTTGCATTCTATGTGTGAGATTTCTAATGTCCACACCCTCCCCTCACGTTTTCCCACCCTGCCCATGCAGGCAGAGGTGTGTTCTGATCCCACCAGGCCAACGTCATTCCTTCAGAAAGAGTTCCTAGGAAGAAAAATAAAAAGCGCACATCAAATTTCAAGCCATCTCATCACTGGCAATAAGAAAATAATGTTAATTTTTAAAAGACATTATAATTTGTTAGCTAGCTAAATTTTTAAAAATAAAAACCTTTAGAGAGTAGATAATCCCCAAGTCACATGTTCTAATGTGATTTGGGAGAAGTCAGATGGGTGCTAGGATGTTGGTACCCAAACCTCCACTACACTGGTAGTGAGCCTCCGTTGCCTCATCATTGAAATGGGAACAGCCCTAAGGCCAGCATGTGCAGTTAAAATTAAATGGAATGATGTGTGTTAGGCAAATCTGGAACATAGCACTTGCTCAGGGAACATCCCGGACACTAGTGTAGATGAGCTACTAACAGTAGTAAACAGAGATAGCGCTAAAAGAGAGGACCCTTAACTGCTGCCAAAGGTTTGCTTTTGGGGCGAGGATTATGAATTTCAAATCATCATAAATACCACCACAGACTCTGAAAACATAATAGTGTCACAGGAGCGACAGAAACCTTGCAGGCTACCAGCCCAACACCCCAGGCAGCAGCTGTGTATCCAGACAACAGTGGCAAGCTCCTCTCTGCCTACTCTTTGTGTCTGCAGAGATAAGTTGCTGTTGCCGGTGGGCACTGGCTCGTCCATTTGAGTTCTGATGGCTCCAATTCTCTTCAAAGAGACGAGCCATTTGTCACATTTTTTCTTACAATTCTTACTCATTTATTCCTTATATTTTTCTCATGATGTTATCAAATACATCAGTCCACAAAGTATTACAAATGTTTATTAGATAAACACTTAAAGATCTCCGCATATATACCCTACCAAATTCTCCCCAGAGGTGATCCCTTGTTACAATTTTTCCTTTTCACAGTTTCATACATTTTCTATCCATAACATACATAAATGTATACGGGCAACTCTGTATATTTTTACATACTTCTGCTGACAGCTTTCCTTTTTGATTTTTATTGTAGGAATGACTCTGTTTCCTGGCATGTGGACTAATGGTTATGTATGGACAGGAAAAGGTAACTGTAGCATGTGCTCTACCTATGGGCTTCTCAATAGCTCTGGTTTGACTTTCTAGTGTTACAAGGAAGAGATCAAATTCTTTTTAAATTATACAAAGTGTGCAGTTGGGAGATAAGACCACTTGTCTCCCAAGCAGCAGGACCTGAGCTCAGTGTCAATAATCCATATGAAAATGCCAGGCATGTTGGCACATGTTTCTGATTCCCAACACTGGAGAGGTAGCAACAGAGGGATGCCTGGAGCCTGCTGACCAACCATTCTAGCTTCACCCATGAGCTCCAGGCCAATGAAAGACTTTGTCTTTAAGAAAGTAAATAATGCTCATAAGGATGGAACATGAGGTTGTCCCTTAGTCTCTACATGCATGCACACCCACATGTATGCAAAAGAACATACGCTTTAAAATATAGATGATAGATAAATAGATAGACAGACAGACAGATAGATAGATGGAAGGTTGGGAGTCACCATTATATCCAGAGATATAGATAGATAGATAGATAGATAGATAGATAGATAGATAGATAGATAGATAGATAGAAGGTTGGGAGTCATCATTACATCCAGAGATATAGATAGATAGATAGATAGATAGATAGATAGATAGATAGATAGATAGATAGATGTCACCATCATATCCAGGTCAAGTGTGTGAAGATTTTACCTCCTGTCCTAGAAGAAGGCCAAGAGAACAACTCTACAGATAGGTAGACAAATCATTTATAATTCCTCTTTTTACTTGAGAGTGAAAAGCATAGCAACTGGATGAGAAACGGGGTGACCAGGACCATCCATCCAGGGGGAAGTAGGGCTTCTTTTATTTAAAAGTTAAAAACAATTAAAATTTTAAGTTTTTCCCCTTCTTGGAGACAGAGTCTTATTATATTTCCCAAGCTGGCCTAGAACTCACTATTTAGCATAAAATGTCCTCAGACTTGTGCTCCCCTCTGGATATAGTAATGCATCAGTAATCCCAGCATGCTCCATCTAGGAGATGGGAGGCACAGACAGAAGAGTCACCAATAGCCACAAGCCAACCATCAGGCCGGCCATTCTGACATGCACAGTAAAGCACACCACTACCAGCGGCCCTCTCCCAAACAAGGTAAGACCAAAGCATGAGGCTGTGCTCTAACGCTCATACACGCATCCACACTCACACATACACACACAAATTATGATCCTCCTGCCTCAAGCCACCATAAGATAAGTTTGGGACTTTCTTTTTCTTTCTTTCTTTCTTTCTTTCTTTCTTTCTTTATTTATTTATTTTGGTTTTTTCGAGACAAAGTTTCTCTGTAGCTTTGGAGCCTGTCCTGGAACTAGCTCTTGTAGACCAGGCTGGTCTCGAACTCACAGAGCTCCACCTGCCTCTGCCTCCCAAGTGCTGGGATTAAAGGCGTGCGCCACCATGGCCCAGCTTGGGCTTTTCTTTTTGAAGCCATGCTCAATAGCAACAAAATGGTATCCAGTGCTTCCATCTTTGTTAAGACAGAAAAGATATTAAAAACCAACTATTGTTGCGTTTTGATGCCTCACAACATCAATGTTTTATCCTTAGTCCTGTTGGGGGAGGGGGAGTTGAAGGTTCTACTTGGCTTCCAATTGCTACCTTGCTCTCTGCTTCTGGTCCGCCATGGGATGAACAGCCTCATCTTCCCCAAGCTCCATCCCTGCAATGCTCTGCATTACCACTGGGCCATAGTCAGTGTAACCAGGAAAACTATGAGCCAAACCAAACAGTTGCTTTCTCTAAGCTGCCTTTGGTATTTGGGGTATAATGAAAAGCTGAATAATTGAACTATATTAACTTAAGCTGGGGGGTGAATAACAAGACTCGGGGGCAGGGGGGACTTGTTTAAGATCATTCAGTGAACTATTAACATCTTCATTGACGGAAGAAAAATGATATGGGTGGAAAGGAACCAAAAGGAAACCCAACAGCTGTTATGTGCAGTCACTGTGCCAGAACTTTTAAAATACATATTTATTAGACCATAAACGAATCACCTCCTACCTCTCAGACACTGAGACACGGGCTTGAGGGGCAATCTCACAGCCAACCAGTTTACTAACCAACCAAGCCACAAAATCCGTTGAGAAGCCACCAAGGTCCATCCTCACAGTCACGCAGGATGGACGGGAACATGATGAAAAGGAGCATACACAGAGGAAGAAATGGGGACTCAGAAAAGTGAACTGATTTCCCCAGGTCTCATACAACTAAAAGGCAGGAGGGACCCGAGTCCCCAGGCTCACTCTGCTTTGCCCTGACATGAAATCTGGCACTAGGAATCTACGGAGAGTCTCTCAGTGACACATTCAGGAGCACAGAGTGTCTGAGAGCCACAGTAGATGTGGCCATGGCCTTTACAAAACCCTGGCCACCCATGACTACCTCCTCACACAGGGACCATCAATAAAGGGACAGTCCAGTTTATTTAAAAAAAAAAAACTCCACATGTATCAGATTGCTCATGCAATTTTAAATGGAGAAAAGAATTGCATCCTATACAAAGACGCATTTACCATGCACGGTTGAGCAGCCAACAGCACTGCGTGAGACACCATTACAGCCTTCTGAGCTCTCCAGCATGCCTAATCACAGGGGACCCGCTCAACACCTTCAGCAGGTGGGCAAGAGGCATTGTCCTCCCCAGAGGATAAGGGAAGCAGCTGGCAAGAACCTGTGTAGGGCAGCCAGCGCTCTTTCTCCTAGGCCAGTTGGCTGTCTCTGGTTATTTCACAAGCAAACACAGGCTAGGGGGCCACTTTTGCGGCCCGGAGCACGGTTATGTTATTTGATTAGTTGCAGTACATGGTGGTAGGGTTACCCCTCTCAAGGTGTCTTCGCAATGACTGAAACATTAAGGACGTGTTCCATCCCTGGGGAGTCACCAGCAGGGCCAACAGGCAGCCTGGCTCAAGTTTCCTTTCCTTGGTGGTGTTTTCTTATCTGTCTCCCGTGATGGCTCAGCCTCCATGGATGAGTGGGGTCAGGAAGCAGCACACAGCCTCTGGTTTCAGTCTCTGTGTGGAAATTTTCTAATTATAGGTCACACCGAGAGTTTCCATTCTCCCCCCACCCCCCCACAGCACTTCACCGTGTTTATGTAACTTAATAAGCAAAGACCCCGAGCCTTTCATTAAATGACTTAAACTATGGAGCTTTTAATGAGGAACCAAGCTCCTTCTCTTATCTTTCTGACTAGTAAATAGCCGCCTGTTATCTGCTTTGTCTGTAGTCGGAATGACAATCTCCTCTCTGCTTAGGGTTTTACAGTCTGATTACGCCCCAGTTTCCTGTGCCAGCCATCAAAAGCAAAAACAGTAACACACACACACACACACACACACACACACATCCCCCAAATAGAGCTCTTTAGAACTCCAATTTTCATAGAAGAGAGGATATATCAGAGAACCAAGGGACAAGTTATAGACTCAAGATAGGTAAATCATAGTACCAACTTAATAAAAAAAGCCAATTAAGAGTGTACACAGAGATTTTAGATTGCTGTTATTCCTTGGAGATTGCAAACTGTGGGTAACCGGTTTTTAAAAGTTGTGTAGATACATCTTCTAATTGTGTAGATACATCTTCCCTAAATCAACAGCCTACATGGTCTTCACTTGGGATTCTACCAGAAATGGATTCAAAAACAGTACCTTTGAGGCAGTAGCAATAATCGGACCTAGAGAGAAAATGAAAAGGAAGAGCCTCCTTTTGTTATTGTGTTTGTTTATTTGTTTGTTTGAAACGGTCTTGCTGTGTAGCTCAGACTGGCCTCAACTGTGAGACCCTCCTGCCTCAGTCTCCAGAGTGCAGATAGCCTTAGCCAGCACAGCCACCTCCAAGCATCATTACTATAAAAGGTAAAACCACATTTTTTAAGCCATTTTTTTCCAAGTCAAAAACCAGCTACGGAGGAAATCAGCTGAACTTTTCTGCCAGGGCGTATGAAGAGAAATCTCTTTAACAGATTGGCTGAACAATGAAGCCTGCTAAGGAAATTTGAAAAAAAAAAAACACAAAAGTAGGATTTTAGCAAAAGACCCTGACCCTGAGGGTTGGCAGCAACACTGACTACTATAAAACAAACCCCTTGATTACCCTCTAGGGTCTGAGGACCATATCTATATGGAGGGAAAGTAATTGAAGACTCAGGCTGCCAAGTGGGCTTCGGGAAGGTGCTTTCTCTCCAGAAAGCTTTAGCAGAAGCATTGAAGCAGGAAGGCGGGGTTCAGAAAGAAAGGAATCAGTGGACCCCAGAGAATCAATGGGCTTTGCGCAGCAGGCACACCATAGCTTCCTCCTCTGCGTGGAGAAGACTAATTGACGGGTGGTGGGGGCACAGAGTGAACACCACCGGATTGTCATTATCGCCATTATCTGGGAATTCCCAAGCAGTGGTCGCCTAGCGGACATCTGATACCACTTTAACAGACATTTTCCAGGCTTCTTGATTTCTTTTAAATTGGTGTTCCATTTTGATATGTGGAAAAGACATACTCCTCTGTCTCAACTGGACTTCAGTATGTTCCTCTGCGTGGGGAGGCGTCCAAGGAGTTTATCATCTTGTGTAGGAACACCCTGTCAAATTTAAGACTTTTGTTGTTCATACTATGAAAACGTATACTTTTTTTTATGTGGCATAATACAAGTATCTCCTGCACACAGATAGCATTCATTAAATGGCATTATACCTGCTATGTTATTATACTTTATTCTTTGGAGGTATCATGTCTGTTTTCTCCTCTCCTCAACAGCCTTCCCCAAGTCTTTCATAAAGCCCATTCTTTTAGGACCTGACCTAAGAATCCTCCCAGATCGGCTACATTCTTCAGGGTGATTTGCTAAAGGAAATCTTAAGGAACTTGCTAAGCTCCTAGTAAATTAAATGAGAAAATATTAGGAACACAGGGATAATGTGGAGTAAGGAGAGTGTGTGGCCAGGTGGTGTGGGGGTGGGATAATGAGATTGCTAACAGACAGGCAAAATAATAAAATAAACACTGTGCTCTTTAAGATGCCAACAAGGACCCTGAGCCACCTGAGTCACCTGAGCCATCGCTCTGAGACCACGAGCACACTTTAATGATAATTCCAGGTCAACCAACAGCCCACGTCATGTTTCAAACACTTTCCTCAAGGTGCTTCCATTTTCACCTTCTGGAAAACCATTATAAGCTGGTAGTAATTTCTGAGGGAAGCCTATTTCCCTGGGGCTGGATGGAGTGAAGGCTCAGCAGTTAAGCACACACACTGCTCTTGAAACGGACCTGAGTTCAAGTGCCAGCACCCACATTGGGCAGCACATAACTGCCTGTAACTCCAGTTCTAAAGAATCCAGTGCCATCTTCTGTGCTCTGTGGGCACCTGCACACATCCCCACACACAGATACACACATAGACACACAATTCACATTAAATTAATGAATAGAATATTTCTAAAAGATACGTAACCTCCTGCATAGGTTAATATTGCCAGGTAAATTTGTCCAGATGGATAGGTTCATGATGAAAATCACACGGAATTCTTTGTTCCGTCTATAACTTCCCCAATGATGCACGCACCCTGAGCATCTCTCAATTTGGAGTCCCTCAACACAAGTTTGGAAAAGCTCTAACTTCACTGCCTGGCTTCGAGATCAGCTCCCGGTGTGTGATATGTTCTCTGCAGGGATCAATTAAATGGATGAATGAATGAGCAAATGAATGGAACACTTCTCTAGCCTAAGAATCTGCTATAAATGTGCAAATCAGTCCAACTAACGTTTACTGACCACCTGTACATCAGGCCTTAGGTTAAGCATGTGTATACATTCCTTTGAAAACTACCATAGTTACTTTTTGATCTTCCCAGATAAGCTAAGTAAATTTTGAAGTCCTTCAACCAATGACTTGCAAACCATGAGGCTACCACAAGCCCATCCCTAACCTTTGTCTTTACAGGTCTACCCTGCCCCAGGGGCTGCTATATCCGTTATGAACACAGGACTTCCTGTGTAGTCCGTCCAAGGTAGAGAATGCACGAAATCAATAATCATAATCAAACTCCCCTTTCTGTCTGTAGAGACAAGGTTATTCTCTTTATTCAACCCGGGCATGGAACGAGATCTCTATTAACAGAGAGAAACGGGATTTTGTTTGCTTGGGTTTTTTGTTTGTTTGTTTTGTTTTGTTTTGTCACCTGTGAAGGTTAACACCAGGCATCTGAAGTGTCCCAACCACTAGATGGCACCGAAGCTCAAATGTCATAGCACTGGGGATCACTTCTACACGTCTTAAATAAGATAATAATATCAACAATAACTAAGGCAGCTGCACCACCGAGCACTTACTGCGTGCCAGGAGCTCTCCCGAGGTCGGCAGCTCCCTGAGTCCTTACACCTCCTAGGGGTAGGTCTAATACCACACCCACATTACAAACAAATGGAGCCTGATAGTCAAGTATCTCGACCAAGATCACGCAGGTAGTAAGAGGCAGAGCGGAGAAACAAACCCAGGCAGCCTGACTCCACAGCCCAGCGCTCCTCATGCCCAGCTGTTTCTTCTACTCCTCCTCACTATCACTGACCTTGACTTAGCTACTGAGCACACGGCCAATGGCCACAACAGATTATGTTTGAAACTTGTTATGGAAAAATCCTTTCTCCAAAGGGAACAATCAAAACTCTCTTTGGGCCACATGAGCACAGCAGGCACAAGCCAAGATTCAGCTGTCTTCAAGTATTTACTCACGGGCACAGCCTCAAAAGATCACCACCCTGCTTGTGCTTAAGAACAAACAAACAAAAAAAGTCACAGCCTTTGGTGTCCAATCTGACTGCAGCATCTCACATGGTAGAGAGTGCCCCAGGGAGACCAGGACACCTGGCTCTCCTCACCCATCTCAGGATGTAGAACACATCTTGACTTCTTGAGAATCTGGTACTATATTTGCTAAAATTAGAGAGTAGTGGGCAGGGGTGTAGCTCACATGCCTTAGGATGAACTAGACCCTGGGCTTGATTCCCAGGACTGCCAAAAGTTAGTCCATAAAATAAAGAATGTTTTTCCTCTTTATAAATATCAAGAAAATGTGTGAAGGTGTTCACCTGCTGTTGTCTCTCAGTGGGGTAGTATTTTAAGCTCCTCCCCCCCTTTTAAGCTCAGTAACTTCCTTGATCTTCCTATCCCTTCTTTTTTTTACAACCAAAGGCTCTTTCCAAAGACCCACTCTTAAAACACAGATCTTACCAGCTCTGCTCTTCTCCGGCTCAACCATTCACTGGATCATCAGCTCCAAACAGCGTGGGTAAGGCCTTCTTTCATTCCCATCCAACCAGCCTCTTCCGCCTCCGCCCCGCCAGCTTAGCCGCCTCCTTCAACTGGCACAGCCAGAGCAGATTCTACCCCCAAGTTCTCATTTCTCCTCTCTCTGCAGCTGTTCCCTCCACCTATTGGGTTTCTACTGCTCACCATCAGAGTCATTGGCCACACTTGGCACGGTGTCTTCCTGTAGAGAATGACCCCTTAACATAGCCTAGCAAAGAAGTGAGAACATCAGCCCAACCAGGTCTCTCGGTCTTTCTCAGCTTGAACTTTGACCCTACTTTCCCCAAAGCCCTGACTCTACAGACCACTTACTGCCCATCCCTCACCAGCCTGTTTGCTTAGAGGTACAGCTTTGACTCCAATCCTCCTGCTCTATTCCCCCCTTTTCTATCGGAGCCCATCTCTGCTGCATTATCACACTAAACAGTTCTCCAAGATCCGGTTCGAGTAGCAACTTCTCCACGAAGCCCTCCTTCGGGTTCATTTGTATACATTCAACTCCATATAGATGGTTAGCTCCTTAAAGAAGGATCTGGAGCTTGGTTACTTTTGTAGCTCCAATAACTCATAGCAGACAGCCAGATATACAGTCTTTTTAAGAAAATAAACATTTCTTGACTTGATGATAAACTACTTCATAAGCAGAGTTGTGCGTCACTTATAGGATTTAGTGGTGGTTTAGTTTTCTAATCCAAGCTGGGCCTGGTGTCTTGAGCCTGTAATGCCAGCTACTCGGGAGACTGAAACAGAAAGACCACGAGCTTAAGTTTCCCCTGGGCTACGGAGGGAGTTCCAACATGAATGACCTGAGCAACTTAGTGATAACCTGATTAAAAATAAAACGTTAAAGGGAGAGGGGAAATGTAACTCAGTAGCAGAGCACTCGCCTGAAATACATGAGACTCTAAATTCACTTGCCAGTACATGGGTGGGTGGGTGTGCGTGTGGGGGGGGAGTCTATGATCTGTAGTGTTCATACATGTTGTTATCTAACTGAATTTCTTTTTAAACTAGAGGAATCTTCTGTAAATTCTGTCCCACATTTGCAGGAGAGCCCTCCTGCCCTCAGTGACAATGGAAGGATGGGGGCACAGCACAGTGTTAAACTGCACAGGGCCCTGTCATAAGAAGACCAAGGTTGGTAGGGGTCTGGGAGCTGGAGAAGAGCCAGAGACTCCCAGCTCCTGCCCCGCTTGTTAAATATTAGACCTCTGGCAGCCGCCACTGTCCGATCCCAAACTAGCCTCTCACAAACAATGGGAAGTGTGATAGTTCCCCGGGGGCTGAGGACTTTTTTTTTCCCTTAAGCCTTCAACAGGAAAAGCTTGGCTATGGCTGGATCTATGTTTAGACTGTTGTCTTTTGGATTTGGTGTAGTAAACTGCATTTCAAGGCCCCCAGGATGCAAGCTATCCTCATTATCTGCACAATTTCCCCTCCAATAAGATTTTCACATCGGAAGGATAAAGGGCGATAAAGAGCGAGGAACTTGGAACTTGCCGTGTGGCGCTAGCTGTCCCGCATGCTAGCCTCAAGAGAGCACTTCAACCATTTTGCTGACTGAAGAACACGTGTGCATACCATAAAGACATGGGTTTTTTTTTTATATCTCTGTCATGAAAATATGGTACTTTTCTGCTAACTTGAGATCAATTTAAAATGAAGGAGAAGGAAAGGATAAGAGGGAACAAGGAACTGAGAGTCTGGTCTCTGATCCTACTCCACTCTCCTCTCCCCACAAGGGGCTTGCCAATTGCGGGGAGGCTGCCCTGGCTCAACAGCCACCTTATGGAATTGTGGGGAAGTGTTAGATATTTTGAGTAGCTGCTGATTAGGGCTCACTGGTGCATGCGGAATGAGTGACCCTCCCAGTAATGGCTAGCAGGGTATCCATCCATTGGCACAAATCATGACGAAAGGCTAGTTCTCAGTAGAGGAAACCTGGAAATGTCCTCCCTTTACAGCCCAGCTACCAACTGTTATAAGTTGAGCTTGACCAATCTCTAACAGTAAGGGTCCACACACAAAAAACAAAAGGCACAGCCTGAGAAGATGGAGTAGAAACACTTTCTCAGGCCCTCCCTGCCTATAACCAACTTCCCGCCCAAAACGTTGGGTGAAACAAACACAAAAAGATAGGCAAAGGTAGACCAGGCAGAGACCTTGGATCTCAGGAATTTGACTCAGGATTGAGTTCCTGACATGTGTCCGTATGTGGAGATACAGAGTTCAGCGAAGCAAACATGCCAACAGGCACAGATCTGAAAGAGAAAAACAGAGCTCTGGCAGAGGCTAGCGCTAGTGGGGGAAACAAAATGTGAAACCTAGCAAGACACAAACCCTCAGAGAACACTCATTCTTCCCCAACTGGACAGCACAACCAACAACATGGCTCCCAGATGGCACCCAGCAAAGGCTGATGGAGCCCAGGCTTCATTCTTCAAGTAAAGCTGACTGCTGTGCCTTGAACATGTATGTTCTCCCCCATCTGCAAGGTGTTAAGAGCTGGGGATTCTGTGATAATGAAGTAGGCACCACCTTGGGAGAACTGGTAAGGTCATCAACAGACAGCAAACACGCCAGTGCCCTGATCTCAGATTTCCAACCTCCAGATCTCTGGAGATTGTTCCCACGCTTAAAGAGTTACCTAGACATGGCATTTTGTTTCAGCAGCATAAATGGGCTGAGACAGTTGCTCGGCACCCACAGTGGGGTGACATTAGAAATGATATAAAAAGCCAGGACCTCACCTCCACCAACTAATAATAAACCCCCTTCCCACAAGCTGCACCCAGCATCAGTGGAGACCAGGCTAGAGCTCTGGTGTCCACGGTGACCCATCAGTAAGGAGGAAGTCCTCTCTCTCCCTGCCAGGCTGGACCAGAGGGTGCCTAGAGCAGAGTCAGTCAGAACTTCAGTCACCACCAAACAGCAAGAACAATCCCCCTGCACCATCTGTGCAGCATTGTCTCCCCGCACAGCAAGTGTGAGGAACTCCCAGTTCGGGTGTCACAGAGGCTAATGGAAAACACACACTTCCACCCGAGAATAGCGAAGCCTTCCCTTCCCTTCCCTCACTGGAGCTGCCCCAGAAAAAGCCAGGCTAAACGAGAAGGCTGAACAAAGACTGAAAGTCTCCTCCAACACCACACAAATGTTTAAGAATTCCAGGCTAACTCACCCTATGGTTAAACCACTGAAAGCTTAGATAACCGCAGCCCAAGAGATGAAATACATGAGTATGACATCCTCTCTCATCAGAACCGCAGAGGCCAGAAGGAACTGAAACCGTGTGTCTCATGTTTGGAAACAACTGCCAAGCAAGAACCGTACACAGAGGGAGAGTACTCTAAGGGATGAAGAGAGAAAGAAAGCCGAGGGGATGTGTCACCAGCGGGCTTAGTCCAAACGGTCAGCTGATGTCCTTCTACACAGAAAAGAACCAAAAAAGGGATAGAAAGCCTGGAGGGCCAGAAAGGCGTGAACACATGGTGACTGGAGACATGTCAACACAATGGGTGTTGCTTTTCCTCGTGAATCTTCTAAATTATGTTTTGTTAAGCAAAATATAAAGTATTCTAAGGCAAGTAGAGGAAATATTTAAAATAAATCTATTAGAGATGGACAGGTGGTAAAGGGACATGAATGGTTTATGTCCCTTTGGTGGTTTTCTGTAATAATCTGTCTATTGCAAAGCAAAGTTTCCTTGATGAGGGATAAGGACCACATTTATCTGTGGGTGTAAGAACAGATTGAAGTCTGCCAACATGGCTGCCACAACGTGACCTGAAGAAGGGGGAAGGTTCAGAAAGCCTCAGCTTTAGGCAAAGAACTACAGGCAACTAAGGAACACTGACAGCTGGAGAAACAGTCTTTCCAGGGAAGAGAATGCCTGCTGGTTATCCAGTACCGCATGGTCAGCCATGAAACATGCATACAAGGAACATAGAGACTGAGCAGATTGTATTTATGTATTTAGGAATACATACACACAAACAACAACAATTAATAACAAGGCCATGTATTTGAAAGAGAACAAAAGGTATATGGCAGGGGCTGGAGGGAGCAAAGGGAGGGGAGGAAATGCCATAATTCTATTACAATATCAAAAAATATATAATCTAAAAACTCTGATCTAGAGCCAGAGAGATATCTTAGTGGATAGAAGTCTTTGCCAAGCTAGGCTGACCACCTGAGTTTGATCCTGAGATTCCACATGGTAGAAAGAGAGAACTGACTCCCCAAATTTGTTCTCTGACCTCTACACACTTGCCATAGTAAGCATACACTTATGCAAGCACACACATACACAGAATTAAACACACAGACAGTAATAATAAAGAACTCAGAAAAAAACATGCTCCAACTATACGCCATCTACCAAAATCTCACTTCAAATATAATGGTACAGGCAGGTTGAAAATGATAGAGAGATGTATTGTACAAAGGTTAATAAGAGAAAGCAGGAGTGGCAATATTAATAACAGATAAGGTGGACCTTATAGTAATAAAGAAAAGACATTGCATAATAACAATATGCCAATCCATTAAGGAACCATAATGTTTCTAAATGTGCAGGAATAAAATACAAGTAAATAAAGCTGTGAAATAAATGAAGTAAAACCTGCTAGGTGTGGATGGAACAATAGACAACTTCACAGGGAGAGAATTCAACATCTTTATCTCAACAATGAATGTAATTATTATTTAGTAAACCAGCAAAGATGTAGAAGAAACCAACATCACTGTCGTTAAGCCGCAGTCAGTATTTATAGACCATTCTATTTAACAATAGAGAGGCAGATCCTTTGCAAACACCCACAAAAATATAACTAAGACTGATCCAATCTCCAGTCACTTTTTTAGAAAAAGAAATGCAGTCATTCAGAATATGTTCTTCTACCACAATAAACTCAAACTAGAAATCAATTACAGAAATGGGAAAATCCCCCAACACTTGAAAATAAACAACAGTTCTAGATAACCGAAGGGTCAAAGAGGAAGACTCATATTAAATTTAAAGAGAGCGATGACACAAATTGCCGATGTGTTAAAAATCATAAAGCAGTGGTGTGACTGTAGACCATGCCCAAAGCAAAGGGACAATAAGAGAATAATATAAAACATTCTACCCATGTGTTTATCCACTGCCACAGAATGAATCTATCCACAAAATAAACCAAAACAAAACAAACAAAAAACCCTGACCTGACACTTCCACCAGTCTGTGGAAGTGGTCACATAACTATTTAAGGACATCAACTTCAGAAGTATAGAGATCTCCAGGCTCAAGCGGTTTCTCTAAGGAATTCTAATTATCAAAAGAAGAATTAATATCAATTCTATTGGATCCCTTTCAGCAAAACTGAAAAAAAAATGAATATTTCCCAAATCATTAAAAACATCAATATACTCTAATATCAAAATTTTAAAATAAGACAAAATATAAAAAGAAACTAAAGGCCAATATTCATGAATAAGTGCAAAATTACTCAATAAAACAGTAGCAAATAAAAATAATTCAGTGACGATGTGGGATTCCCCTCTGTATACTGAGAATATGGAAGGGGATCTTTTTGGGATTTTTTTGGGTTTTGTTTTTACCCTTGATTAATAAAGAAGCTGTTTTGATCAATGGCTTAGTAGAGTAAAGCCAGGCAGGAAATTTGAACAAAGATACTGTAGAGAGAGTAGGTGGAGTCAAAGAGATGCAAACCAGCTGCCGAGGAAAATAGACATGTAGAAAATAAGGTTATGCTATGGCCATGTAGCAATACAAGGACTAATAGAAATGGGTTATTTTAAGATATAAGAGCTAGCTAGAATTATGCCTGAGCCATTGTCCAAACAGTGTTGTAATTAATATCTGTGTGGTTATTCAGGTCTGGGCAGCAGGGAAATGAATGCTCAGTCTCCGTTTACACAGCAATATATAAAAAAAGACCATGTCATGACAGGTCTCATTCTGTTAGTGAAGTCTGGGTCAATATTAATTAACTCATCATTGTATTCTATAATATTTGCAAATTAAGAAATAAAGACGATAGGACCCTATCAAGTAATCTTCAAGAAGAGTTGATAGTGTTTAACATCTTCATTCTAAACACTGTCAGAATTAATACAAACTATTTCTGCAGCTTGATAACAAACATGTAACAAAAACTTACAAGTAATGTTCTAATCTCAAGGAGAAGGAAAATGTTATGCACCTAAGATCAGGAATAAGGTATGGTATACACTCTCACCACTCATACTCAATAGTACTGAAAATCCATGCCAAAGCAATAAAACAAGAAAAAGAAATAAAAGCCATACATTAAAGCAAGGAAGACAAAAAAAAATGGGGGGAAAGCTTTCCAAAAGCAAACAGGTAAGTTGATGAGTGAACTAACTCATATTTCTATAGATTGGAAAATGAATGCTAAAACTAATAGTAACTATACTTTATAATCATCCAAATCAAATTCACTGATAAAGGTACAAAATTGCGTATGCAAGCCTCCCAGCCTCCTTTTCCTGTTCAGCTTCTTCATATGTCATCCTCCACTCCTGTATCACGCGTATCACGCACGACTTGTAAGAAGAAAACAAGCGGCAACAAAGAGTGGTTTCGTTTTTCTGCTTCTCCTCTTGTCGGGATTTTCAACTTTCAACTTCTCTCTGCTTGGTAGCTTCCAGGTGTCTTTAAGGATGTGAAGATTTTCTAGTTGCAGCCTTCATTCCTAACCATTGTCAGCTGAAGACATGATGGGCAGCTCAGCGTTAGCAGAAGTACTCTGAGTGGGGATTTTTGAAGAGGTCACTAGGGTGAATTATATCTCTCAGAACTTCCGTTTGCCAGACTGACCAGTGACCCCTAGAAGCCCGCCTGATGCTACTTCAGCAACCTGTCCTGGATGCTTCATGATGCTTCAACACATTGAAATGTCTTGTGAATTAAGAGAAAGCTAAGGGTAGTACATAGTTACAGTTCATTGGCTACCTAAACTCCTTTTTGCATAAATAATTTCATCCTAATTTTGAATTTGTCTTCATTTTAGTCTGAGAAATCCCTTTTGTTCCAGAAACAGAGCTGCATAAACTTTCACAATGAGTGAACTACACGACTGCCCAACACTTCCAAACAAGTGCTTGGATCACTTTATTTATCAAAACTGTCTCAGATGCAAGGTGTTGTGGTCCTAGGTGGTACATGAGATACAAAAGTCATAGAAACATGGACTTTTGGAACTTGATAACCTTAGAAAAGATCTAATTAGACTCATCATTTCACGGAAGCATCATTTGCTCCAAAACAAGAACTTGGACCTCTTAAAAACCTGCCCTGTGTTCTTGTCATGTAAAATGCAGATGTTGGTTCCAAAGCAGATTCCTCTTTACTTCTCTCTATCCTCTCTCCAACTACAGTGAACCCAAACTCTTGAAAATCTCTACTACACAAAATGATGTGTGAAATGAGCTTCTCCTAGCCGTGAATTATAATTTTCTTCCAGGCCTTAATAAAAATAATTAGCGTATGCCAAAATAAGCTGGAGAGTAGAGACTAGAGAAAAAAGCATCAGGGTTGATATGTGAAAGAAGCCAGTTGGAAGAAAAGGAAACCCTTTCCTGCCTGGGCTGTAAGGAACAAACAGCACATGTGCAAACGGAGAGGCTGGTGTTACGTAAATAACCTATCCAGGGTCGTGAGCCTCTTAGTTCAGCACTTTTGGGACATATGCCTTTCCTCAGGTAACTGCCTCGCCTCCGTTCTCGGGGAGGTACGCATCTTTCCCATTCTCGGGGAGCTACGCCATCTTTCTGTCTTGCTCTTTGATACTGCTTCCCTTTCAACTTCTAACCATGTGTCCCTGGCTTCATCATTTGTCCTGGAACACAACAACATGGGAACACCATGAAGTGCTCTCTAAAAAGAAGACCTACTACTGCCTGGAGGAAGTGAAATTTATTAGAAATTGTCCTTCCACACTGAAAGTTTACAGTCTCTATGTTGAAACTTAAATGAACGATCACACCCAGAATGTTCACTCAGAACAGTATATGTTACATTAGATAAACGATGTGACACATATGTGGCTATATGATGCATGCATGTGTGTGACATGTAAGATTGACACAGCTTGTCACTACTCTGACAGTATGGGAGCTCCCCAGGAGCAGGAATTGAAACTTCCCCTCACTAGCCTCAGCTGAGCGTTTGAATTATAACCATTAAATGAACAAGGTCCTCCGAGTGTCACTGAGTTAGATAATAAATTACCTAGACATTCACAGGAAGAAGGTTCTCAACTGACATCCACGAGTGACAACATCCTGAAGATCTGTGTTGAGGAGGACTTCCACTAAAATTTGGACTCAAGTGGATAAGATTTGGGCAGTCTGCAATGTGTGTGACATTCCTCTCCTATGGCCGCAGTAACAAATGGCATAGTATCTCCAATCAGCCCTTAGGTCAGAAACCTGAACTTAATCTCACATGACTAAAAAGCAAGGGGTTGATAGAACTTTGTTCTTCCAAAGGCTCCATGGGAGAATCGTTTCCTTCACACTGTCCAATTTCTAGAGGCTGCCTGAATTGCTTGTTTTGTGAAGTCCTCCTTCTGCTTCAAAGAGCACCACTCCAAGCTCTGCGGTTGTCACCATGCCTTTCCTCCTGCCTTTATTTGCTTCAGTTCCCTCGTGATTAGCCTGGACCCATGCAAGCAATCCAGAATCATCTCCCCTCCTTAAGATCCATAATGTAATCATCTCCTAAATCCATCCTGCCATGAGTCTAACATAACCCAAGGTTTGGAGTTTGGGGGGTGTGGACTTTGGAAGGCCACTAATTTGTCTACCACAGATGCTTCAAACACGGGTTTCATGCCTTGTTCTTCAAAGTGTAGACCCTGTGCTAGGGGAAGCCACCAAGAGATGACCACTCAGACACAGTGGATAGCCAATTAAAAGTCTTTATTCCATTTGGCTGGGACTACACTCTGGTATTCGAGACCCAAGTGTATCATTGAGTACTTAGGGTAATGACTTTTTAAAAGCAAAAACCATACCCTGATATCTGACTTAGCAGCTACAGGGGAGGTTTAGTACAAGCAAGCAGTTTAACAGAAGCTAAATTAGCTGGGTTATCTTGACCTCTAGTTTCTGGTGGGATAATCTTAATCTTCCATGGGATTCTCTAGCAAGGAGAACAAATTCTAGTTAAACCTAAATGGCCTCAGCAAGACTAACAAGATGGAAGAATCACTGTGCTGTCTTTCTCCCTCACACCTAGACCACAGGCATTACCATCACTCGGTAAATTTTTTCATTATTACATCATAATCATGATTATTGCTATTATTGGAGGTGTGTCTGCATGTGTGGAGCCAGAGGGCAGTTTTGTGAAACTGATTCTCACTTTCCAATTCTGTGTCGGTTCCCAAAAATCACACTCAGGTCTTCAGGTTTGCAGGGCAAATGCCTTTGCCTTCTAAGCCTTTTGACTCCCTAGTTTCTTAAAATGAAAACTCTCAGGCCTCCCTCCTAACCTACCGGAAGAAGAAACTCAGCCTTTAAGTGATTCTGACACATGCAAGAGAACTGTGGGTAGTGGAATTCGTGGGACAGAGGACTCCCAGGCCCTTGGAATGCTGGGACAAGGCTGATGCTGTCAGGCCAGAGAGCCTGAATCTCAGGCTCTCCTTGCAGTTTAATGCATCACTCTCAACAAGGATTTAGTGTCATTCTTATGCTTCCCACAAAAACTATTCCTTAACTGCAAATGTACACTGAGTTTGTGATGCTATAACCTTAACCTATTCAAATTCACCAATTTAACAGAGTGAACTAGAGAAATGACTTCTCGTTTAAATCTGTAAATCAAAACCTTATCATCAGGATTTCCAGACTAACATAATCCAGGTGTATACATTATAGGACTTCTCAAAACATGACTTGGTGGCATTTGAATATCCAAACATATTCTTCAAAGTAACTAAGACACAATTTTACTCTTTCCCTTTTCCTTCCATCAGGGCTGTCCATGTCCAGGCTCCGCACTGCAAAGAAAAGAACTGCAGGTGACTTCCCTTGAGGATTGATTTAGGGCAGAGGACAATGGCCTTTCCAAAGGCAGAGAAATGGGGCCATTTAGAATTGTGCCTTGGAGAGGCAAACAGGAAACAGGAAGCTCTCTGTCAGCCATTCTTCCCTGCCCCCACGGGCAGGAAAAGCTGCAGGAGAGGCTAGGCAGCCTGTAGTACGTCTTTTGACCCAGCCCAGGAAATAAAATGGCTTATTCAATCTGGAGATCTGCGCTGTTGCAGAGTGCACAGACAACTCCTGCGATCCCCCTAGCTCTGACAACATGATAGTATCCATACGGTTGTAATGCCGAACACTGAGGAAATGAAGAAGAATGAATACTCAAAACACATTAATTAGGTTTTAAACAAAAGAGAGATAACGTTTTTGTCAGGCAGCCATAAACAAGCTATCTTCTATCTCCAAAACTTCTCCAAGGGGCTGTCATTTTGAGTCACTATGTCACTCAAGGAGAGGAATAGAAAGGTGCGCTACAGCGCCCCCTAGCAAAGGCAACAGTAATAGGAAGAGTTAGCCCACACCCCGTGATTTGGCTGTACCTCCTGAACTTGACAGCAAAGTCTTCCTCAGCTTGGAAACTTGTGTTCGAATGGCCTCACAAAACTAAGTATACTACAATAAAAATAAGTTTGGAAAAGGCCAAAATCAACTGAAGCCCTGGATTTGATTCCTTGGAAAAAAGCAAGAGGGAGACAGATATAGAATGAATCAAAACATATCAATATAAAGGCCATCACAATTAAACAGTTTAAAATTTCTCTTCAGGAACTGAAAAATGTCTGCAAAACGGTTCTGCCATGCAGATGCCAGGGATCACACTTGTGAAACAAAATCAGCAAGGATTTCCCTTGCAGATGAAGTGTAACCGAGTTCATTTGAATGAAGATTCTGGCCATTTTAGATGATTCTAAACTTATTCTTCCCCCCTGTGCTCTTTAGAAGGAGCCACACTGGTAACCTAGCTGCCTGGAGAGAAGCACATAGAGTCATTTTTGTGTTCGTAGGTTGACTTTTCTCTCTTTGACTAGTGTGATGCTTAGCATTGTTGTCTGCTTGACAGGATTGAGAGCTGTGGAAGAGGCTGCTAAACCACACCTCTGTGCGTGTCTGTGGAGAACGTAATTGGCGTATGGGTCAAGGAACCGAGGGGAAAGACCTCAAAATCTCAGTGCAATAAGTGGGGAGCCCAAATGAAACAAAAAAGCAAAGAGGAAAGCCAACCCTGAGATTCACTTCCGTTATTCGTGAGTGAGGGTTCACGTCTTCTCGGGCGGGGCTTCTTTCCAATACCATCGTCGCCTACAGATGTTAGACTCCCGATTGTTCCGTCTTCGAATGTGGACTGGAATCCGGGACTCTCCAGCAGGCTTTAGACCCTCTACTCCAGACCGGGCTGCATCATTGCTCTCGCTTGTTCTGAGGTCTCCAACATCCTTAAACTGAGCAATTACTGCTTTCCCTAGCTCACCAGCCTGCAGGGGGCCATAATGGGGCTCTCTAGCCTCTGGCCAGTGTGTAAGTCTTGGTTCTGTTTCTATAGAGGAACCTTGACTAATCGCGTCCTCTTCACACACAGCTTCAGTCACTTAACGCATTGACTCATTTTTTGTTCCCCCGAAACATTCTTATCTCTGCCCCTCTTCATTCTCACTGCTCCCTCCCTAGCCGCAGTCAGCTCTGTGTTGACTACAAACACTACTTCTTGACTTATGTTCAAAGCCTTAAATGCTCAGCCAGAAGCACCAGGTCCTTTCAGTATGCAGGGTCAATGCGCCTTGTGTGCACATCTCATCCCTTTGGAAAGGAGGTCTCCCGTCTGTGTCCCCATATCACCTTACTTTAACACAATCATTGTTTGCAATTATTGTAGTATGACATAACTGTCATAACGTAGAGGGTGCACATCCATATAACTTTTTAAATATTTATATTTTTATACAGTGGGAATCAAGTCTAGATCGAGATATCAGTGTCTCAGGGGACTCCTTTGTACCTCTTCCAATTAAAACTTTTTGCCACCCAAAGGTAACACAACTATAACTTTCACTACAGTAACTTTATTTGGTTACTTTTAAAAGCATCCATGGAACCTTAAAGTAAGCATTCCTGTACAGTTCTCCTCTTTGGGGACATGCCACAGTTTACTTGTGCATTCTCCTGTTAGGCATTGGGTGCTTCCACCTGGAGATTATTAGGAATAAAGATAAGGTAAACTTTGTTCTACATATCTTCTTTTACACACACACATGCTCATTTCAGTTAGTTAGTTAGTTAGTTAGTTAGTTTTATGTCCATTAGTAGAACTGTTAGGAAACAGGGTAAATAGATATTTTACATTTTCATGTATTGCAAAGCAGTTTTCCAAAGTGGTTACATCATTTGCCAATCTCTGGATTATTCCAATAGCTATGCTATTTTATTATTAATTTTTATGTGTCCATTCCCCAACCGTGCTTAAGCTCTTCGGACAAAGTTCCTCATCTTGTGTTCCCCTATATACATAGATTATATGTACAGTTGAAACTTATGTTGCACACAAGTAAAAGATTAAATGCATTTCTGAGCATGGTGGGGGAGGGGTTTGGAGTGTTATGTTTAATTAAAGAAAAATATATTACTTCCCTTTGGATCCAGTCCAGGGATGACAAATGCCTAACCCAGCCCTCCAGTACCTCAGTCATCCAAAGTGAAGTGGGACATTCAGATCAGGTCACCACAGTTCCCAACCCTCACTGAATTGCCCTCCAAGCTCAGTCATGTGTATGTGTCTGGATTGCTGGGTTTGTGATGTGTATACGGTTATTTATCAAGCTGCCGGAAATGTGAATAGACTATAAACCCTCTAGAACTCTTTTTTTCTAACTCCTGTAAGTGTACAGGTTCATTCCGAGATGCGTTGAGCTAGCCGTGCTCAGTAACTGTCCATCTGAAGGTGGAACCAATTAGTGCCAAAGTCAGCCACCTCAACCCATAGATAAAACACCCCTCCCAGACAACAGCCCAGTACCGCCTGTTCCTTGATCTGTTTGTGCAGATGGAGGGGATTAGTTACACAAACATAGGGCGAGAGATAGGATTTCCCGGAAGTCCTCCAGAGTCCTCCAACTCACCCCCTCTCCCAAAGTGTGTCCCATTCCTCCTGGTTTTGCTTTTGAGTGTGTTACATTTTTTTTTTTTACTAGAGTTAGTTACAGGTATGAACTTTTTCCTGCTCCTTTTTATGGGCCCGTTTTTTGTCTTTTGATTTTCCTTTTTAAAAAACTGGTCCTAGACACTTTCAGCCACCACATCCAAAGGAAGCCCTTGGCAACTCAAACTCTTTGGGTGCCTTCCATGGGTTGATACTTAGAACTCCAAGACAAAGTTTTACAAAACTGTGTAAATGGAAGGTATGCGTTGCTATTGTCTGCTCTTCACCCAAGGTATCATTAAGATAAAAATGTCCTTTTGAATCTAAATAAAAGTGTCCTTTTAATTAAGACATGCCTGTGCCCCGCCTCCAACCCGGTGAGTTACTCAAGGATCTGCGGGCAGCAGGTAGCTCTTCTGTATTACTGAGGCAGCTCACTGATAATTCTCCTTCTTGAACTTCCTAAGGCTTTTTCCCGTCTATACCTCCCAATTCTCCTTCTCAAAGTCAACAAAATGACTGTGTAAAATTCATTGACAATTGCAATTTAAAATTATCTGGCCTGTGATATTCTACAACAATTATATAAATACACACACACACAATGGCTAACACACCTGATGTGCAAGTGTGACAACCAGAGCTTAGATCCCCAGCACCCACACAAACGCTGGGTGGGTGTGGCGGCCCGCCTATAATGCCAACCTCAGGACACAATACTGGGAGTACCTAGAGAAAGCTGCCTAGCTATATCAGCAATCTCTGAAATTGAGAGATGCTGCCTCTATGAAGAAGGGAGAAGAATTGAGATTGACTCAACCGTAAGACTACACACATACATACACACACACACATGCCTACACACTCACATGCATATCCCACAAGTGCCACCGTGCATACATATTTGCGTGCACAACATACACACACATAAAATTCTTAATAAAAAATAATAACCAGATTCTCCTTCAGTGGTACATACACAGACATAAGGTTTTGCAGAGAAAAAAGTGAATATTAGAGTCAGCTGTGTACACTACAGGAATCCTTTAGAGTATTTTTAGTCTGAGTCACCGAATTTCCTAGTTCTGATATGAAAGTAACTGTTTCATACATAAGATGTCATTGTGCCAATGACTTTAACACAATAAAACTGTGATGCTTATCTTTCCAAATATTCTGAACACCATTAGTAAATGGCTTCCAGTTATAATCAGCTGACACTAATTGCAAATGGATTATCTCACAAGCCTAATCAAGTCGTGACTCAGCCAATGACCACGCTTCCCTCACACAGCCTCTCCTTGATTTGTGAAACCCACCTGACTTACTAGCATAATGTGCTAAAATAAAAGAACACACACATACTTGAAAACTAAAAATCCACAAATCTATACCAATTAAAAATGTTTTTGAAAGATTTGATTTGTATTCGTTTGTCCACAAACAAGACGATACTTAGGACGACGAGAAGAATCATTTACTGGGGCTGGAGAGATGGTGAAAAGGCAGAGGGTGCTGCTCTTCCCAGCAGCCCCTTCGGTGGCTCACAACTGCCAGCAAATCCAGCTCCATGGGATCTGATGCCTTCTGCTGGCCTCTGCAAACACCCACCACACGTGCCATACAGAGACACAGAAATAAAAATAAATCTTAAAAAGACTTATTTGTAGATATTGTAGAAATTGTTTTCAGACTGTTGTTTGGAAGAGTATGTGTCTGACAGCATTTTAAACATCTTTGTAGCATCTTATTTGGGGCTCTTGCCTCTTGGGTAGTCTTTTCCAGAAATAATCAAAACTAAACTTTTATGAACTTGGAATCAATGATGTTCAAATCCATGAAAATGTCTTCAGTTAGCATAAAGTTTCGGTCATTGTGAGGCTTCTTGATAATTTTGTTACTGTCTTTTTAGATGTCCTTGACATTGGTTCTAGTGACTTCTCCATAGTAGGGCTCTTCTTTGTAATAAATTTATTTTCCTTTCATTTCAGTTAGTGCTTATTTTGTCTTTCCAAGTACTTTTTTATGATTTCAAGTTCATAAAGTCATACAGGTAATTCCTCATTTCACAATCTCACTAAAAGAATATTTTCCTATTTTATTATTATTCAAATATTTCTTTAAGGAGTGTCTTTTCTATGAAAACCAGAAAGCATTTTTGCATACACACTTATTTTTTTTGTAAGAACATTGAAGCTTTACAAGTCTGTGGAGATAGGTATGGCAGTTCAGGCCTGCAACCCTGGCATTGAGAAGGGGAAGCAAGACACTGTCTCAAAAAACAAACAAGCAAACAAAACGGTCTAAAGAATACAAATTTGTTAGAGAGATAAAGTTGAAAAACGAAAACGAAAAACTCTGAGTTAACAGTTTTCTCAGGTGAAGAGTCTACTCCTTCACGTAGTATTCCTCTAGAATCTGACCTCTGTTCTCCCATCCGCCCTAATTCCACCTTTCATTTCTGCTCAAAATCATTCTCTTCAATGTTCAAGCCATAACTTCAGGGCTTTCAATTTTTTTCCTCAACCCAACTCTCATGTCTTTGTTTTTGCAATGGATGAATATGGGGCAGGAGAGCTGGTTCAGATGTTAAGAGCAATTGCTGCTCTTGTAGAGGACCCAGGTTTGGTTCCCAGCACCCACATGATAGTTCAAAACCACTTTTTACTCTGATTAGACAGGATCCAACCACCTCCTCTGTGGATACCAGGGATGCACACAGTATACATATAAGCATGCATGCAAAAGACCGACACACATAAAATAAATTTTACAAAATATAAAGCAATAAGAATAAGTTGGGTTAATAGTCTTATCTATTAGTTGACTAGGGAAAGCCTATTCTCCTTGCTACTATGTAAATTAAATACAACCATACCTAGACAGTTTAGCACATGAGAGGAGACACACACATAGTAGATGCTCAAACATAGAGTCAATCTGGACTTTCAAGGATACATTGGTTTCTCTGGGTTCATCTCATCTGTAGAAAATCTTCTTCTTATAGTTCAGAAGAGTTTGCAGCCCAAAGTTGTGGGGTCACATCTGGTGAGGGCTTTGTTATATCATCTTATGACAAAACAATCTAATGGAAAGACAACTCAAAAGAGCAAGAAGGGGCCAAATTCATTTCTATAACCAATCCACCATCTCCTTAGCTAACCCGCTCCCAAGACAGTGGCATGTGTTCATTCTAGAGGATGAAGCCCTCTGGATCTAGTCACCTCTCATTAGTCCCCGGCCTCTAACACTGTCACAGTCCAGAGTTCAGTTCCTAACACATGGATTTTCAGGAACACGTTCAAACCACAGCACATGTTACTGATGAATAAACGAAGACCAAAGTCCTCCCAAAAAGCACCAGGAGTAAATTTTTTTTTTTTTTTGAGATTCACTTTAAATCTGGAAGTCTTCCCATCTCCAAGGCAAGAACACTGTGCTCTTGGGAGGCGAGAAAAACAGCTTCACTGGGATCACCTTCCAAAACCTATTTCAGATCTGAGCTCTGCTCGGGACAATGCTCAGAAGATGAGCTGCCTGTGAGCACTGAGTGTGAGCACTGTACAGAAAGGATGAGAGGAACCCTTCAGGAAGCTGGCCTGGCCAATTAACTCCCTCAAAAACATGTGACAATTCTCCACACAAATTGATTCATTCATAATCAGGGCTTTTTTCTACCGACTCTGAGGTGGAGCTCATACACCCTCAGCCACCTCTCCCTGCAGGACAGATAACGAGCTTAGTGTACGATACTACTTTGTTTCTTGAAATGAACGTGAAGCATTAAATTCCCATTTATAGAATGAGGGACAGAGTTTTCATTATAACACAAGAGCTAAATGGAAGCCTCAGTGTCCTACTAAAGTGAAAAGTGAGAGATATTTAATACCAAAGAACAGAAAAAAGACAAGACAAGAAACCGAGCAAGGAAGGAAGAGGAGAAAGAGATCATCTCTGGGAAAGAGCAAGTAGATCCAAGGAAGAAAAGACTAGCGTGGGGCTTCCGAAGGAAAGGTGATGTTCTGATACAGAAAAATTCAATCCAGCATCCAAGGAGAAGAGGTCCAGGTCATTCAGTACCTGAGACCCTGGGCTGGATGCTTGCTACATCTGTAATTATTACCCCTCTATTCCAAATGAGGAAAACAAACTTGGCACAGTGATGGGAGCCAACATTCAGTCAAGGCTCACAGGATAAGGAAAGCAACATGCATACAGTAACTCATGACCATGAGTTCACTTGACCTCCCCACCCCTGCTCCGGGAGCTCCATCTCATCTGAGAGTGCTACAACCGTGATTTCTAATCAAACGTGGATGGGGAGTAGATGCCTCCAGTCTCCCTCCTGGACCACTTTCTTAATCTTCACACTCTAGAACAGTGACCGTGTATAACAGAGAAACCTCACAACTGCTGTGTGACTGTGGAGGGCACACTACAAATGTTCCTCGTCAATTCCAAATAGTCTCTCTGCGAAGATCCGTCCTCCCCTACACCTCTAGATTTTTACCATGAACTGTAGAATCTACCAGACTAATAAATCTAAGCAAGTTCTTCCTACCAAAAACAAAACAAAACAAACAAAAACCAACAACAACAAAAAGAATGCAAGAAAACAAGTCCCCAGAGCCTCTTGTTACCCACACTTCACATAATGATTGTCATAAGCTTAACTGTGCCTCCGTAGATGGGTTCCTTCGTGTATCAAAACAACCCTTACAGACTCCAAGTAGGTTTCCTTGACACTAATTCCCAGAACTCAGAAATGCTCAAAAAAAAAATAGTCATCACCCCCATGCTTTGAGTGCTTCTGAACACCAATCTTTTTGGAACTAAAAAGTAAAGGCTGGCTGGATTATGTTGATGACCCCCTGCCTTTTTAATCTATCACAGCTCACAGCTCTGTTTACCACCATCAACTGTCGTTCAGCTAGGTAGTGACTCTAAGTGGTCTAATGATTTGAAGACAGAGAAGGGATTGCCCAATTTTAGCAACAATAAAAATTCTAGGTGACTCAGATTTTGATTTAAAAAAAAAAAAGTCTTGAGTCCTCCTTATTGTCCTAGTTGCACGGTTCCCAGGGTGGCATTTTAAAATGCAACTTGGTTCAGGCCACTGCAATCCTCAGAAAAGTTCTCTTGTTCTCTCTTGCCTGAATACTTACTGCAACATCCTTTGATTTCAAAACCTACAGCAGTCTGCCTTTCCTGCCCCAACCACGCATACCTATTCATACACTTACAATCTAACCTCACTTTTCTCTGGCTGAATGAGCCAGGTGACTTCAAGCCTTGATCTCTCCATCATTCTCTTTCTTCAAACTTAATTTTCCTCCTCCCCATCTTTTCCCCAACCAAAATCCAAAATGTAGTTCATCCTCTAAGGCACAAATTAAATTTCACCTCCTGAAGATCACCTTGCAAATTTTCAAGTTATCCCTTCTACACAACTAATAACTACCTATTTTCTCTGTTCCAGCTATAATATCTGATTGTTTCCAAGGAACTTTCTGCTACTGGTTCACAGGGTCCCTGAAAGTGGAGTTTGTTTCTGGCTGGGCAGTAATGGTGCATGCCTTTAATCTCAGCACTTAGGAAGCAGAGGCAGGTGGATCTCTGTGAGTTTGAGGTCAACCTGGTCTACAGAGAGAGTTCCAGGACAGCCAGAGCTACACAAAGAAACGCTCTCTTAAGAAAAAAAAGTTTCTGGGCTCAGTGGTTAGGCACAGTGGTTGCTCTTCCAGAGGACATGGGTCTGGTTTCCATCATACACATGGTGTCCCACAGCAGGTCCAAGACTCCAGTTCCAGGGTATCTGATGCCCTTTCAGGCCTCTAAAGGCACTATGCACAAGGCACACATGCAGGCAAAATACTCAAACACATAAAATAAAAATAAATCTTTATTTGTATTAAAGAAAGTGTTTCTGTCATAGTGCTGAGTATGGGGTCTTCCATCCAGCAGGAGGTCAACAGAACAATAATGAACCATGTGTGAACTTCCCACAGCTTCACCCATGTAGTGAGATACCAGAAGTTTATAAATGTGGAAACTCATTTCAGCCTGCCCATTCAGAGCTAAGAGAGCAAATAAACGAACTTCAACTAGCAATGTACATTTTACCCACAGTCAGGAAAAGGTCTCACATTAAAGGGATAATAGATGGTGTATCCCTACAACTAAACTGCTTTTATTAGGGTTCTCTAGAGGAACAGAACATATAGAATGAATGAATAATATATGGAATTTATTACAATGGCTTACAGGCTATGGTCAAGCCAGACCAACAATGCCTATCTACCAAAGGGAAGTCTAAGAATTCAGTAGCTGTTCAGTCCACAAGGCTGGATGTCTCATCTGGTCTTCAGTATGTACCAGAGTCCCGAAGAACTAGGCTCACATGCCAGTGAAGGAATGGACTTGCCAGAAAGAGCAAGCAGACTAAGAGACAAGCTTCCTTCCTCCACGTCCTTTAGATAGGCTGCCAGCAGAAGGTGTAGTTCGTATTAAAGGTGGATCTTCCCACCTAAAAAAAATATGGATACAAGTGGTTCTTCCCACCAAAAATTATTTAATTAAGAAAAAATCCCTCACGGGAGCCAGAGAGATGGCTCAGCTGTTAAGAGCACTGACTGCTCTTCCAGAGGTCCTGAATTCAATTCTCAGCAACCATATGGTGGCTCACAACCATTTATAATGAGATCTGGTGCTCTCTTCTGGCATGTAGGCGGACATACCGATGGAACACTGCATACATAATAAATAAATAAATCTTTAAAATAAAAAGAGAGAGAAAGGGAGGGAGGGAGGAAGGAAGGAAGGAAGGAAGGAAAGAAGGAAAAAAGAAAGAAAGAAAGAAAGAAAGAAAGAAAGAAAGAAAGAAAGAAAGAAAGAAAGAAAGGAAGGAAGATCCATCACAGCTATACCCTGTCACTTGGGTTTAGGTGATTCTAGATGTAGTCAACTTGACAGTCAAGAATAGCCACCACAAGGGTTAATGACAGGAATCTGCTTCCCCTTCCTTTGCCTCCACCTTGTACTACAGTTACCTTGACCCCATTTGCTCAGTGCCCAGTATATGAAGGCATTTGATAAGCCCTTGCCCAAAGCCTAGTCAATAGCAACTTTCAATACCACAATACTCTGTGCACAGGGCTCAGGGTTCCCCAGGAAAAGTCAGAATCTCAGTGCCAGGTACCAAGGAACAATACCTGTGAGAAACACCAGCACCTACAAGGAGGGTAGAAATGAAGCATTAAGAAATGTAGGAAAGTCCATTGAAGAAGCTAACGTAGATGAGTCACATGGTGCGCAGGCTGGCAGACATTCCTGTGAGGGTTACAGGCTACGGAATCTTCCACTTGGAGGTTGACTTGGTGCTTGGCTCTGGAGCCATGGCTCTGGAGTGAATCTGACCTCTGGTGACTCCCTGCAAACCAAGAAGCTTGGATCCCAGCTTCTGCTAAGCTGTGCCCTGAAAGTCACAAGAGGGAGTCGGTTTTCAAATCATCCATCATGCCTTGCTGGTGACAATCTTGAGCAATAAGAGGACTGAGGGGAAGTTTGTAGAAAAGGAATGCTTCATCTCTCGATTGAACTGATTTTAGTCATTAAGACTGGCACAAAATGAGAGATTTCAAGACAATGCCAAGCGAAAGGGAGACTGTGTAAGATCTGAACGGCAGCGGATGGCCACCTGGTGTGCACCGTGCATTAGAGGCTTAGTTTCTTGCCTTGTGCACCTAAAAGGGGTGTAAAAAGTCAGGAGGTAGTCCTGTTTGAGACTGCAGAATTTTAAGTGTGAGCAGCTAAATTCACAGGAAAAGGGAAAAAAAATGCTCTGTAAGAAAGTTCCGTGGCTCCCGGGTTTTGGGGGAGTGGTTACTCCTGCTTCTTCGGAATTCGCCTGGAAAATAGAGCCACAGGGGATGTCAGAAAGGAGGATAATGTAACTAATGTTCAAAGCCTCTGTTGCCCATCTAGGGAGCGCTTCCATGTCATATTTACCAACCCCCCCACCTCTCCTCCTCTTAAGCAAAGATGAAAAAAAAAGGAAAATCCTGAAGTGCAAATTACAGGGCTGTGATCAGGGACAATCCGAACTATAGGAACAAGCGGGCGCCTCGGTTAAGATGGATGCTGACATTCAAGCACAGGAAATGCCAGGGCCAAAATCCACAGTGTAAGGAGACAGGAAGCATAGACCTCTTAAATATTTTGACTAAATCCTGTCCCCAAGATCTTTCAGCATTAAAATTATATATTTAGATTTGTATTTTCTCTCATTAAGGAAGACAGTCATCTATAAAAATAGCTGTAGGAGACAACAGGGAAGATAAGTTCTCTAAGATTTATATGCAATCCCTGTTTGATGTACATGAAAGGAGAAGTCTTCCTGTCTGGGGGAGTGGAGACGGCTTCATGCAGGAGAAGGCTCGTGGACTGTGTCTTTGAGGGCTTTGACAAGCACAGATGAGGGAAAGGGCATTTGAAGAGGGCAGCAGTGTGGGCATGGAGGCAGTTTAGTCTTGCAAGTGGGCAAGCACGTGAATGATGAAGCCCATTTCATAAGCAAAAACAAACATACCAGTCCCCAAATGTTCCTACACAGAAACCGAGAAGCTCTGATTATTCAAAAAGCGATGGAAGTCACTGAAAGTTTGTGGGTGGCAATGGAATCCATGCTGTGGGGATTTAAATATGTTATTTTCCAGCTGAGAAGGCATGGAATATATAAGGTCTACAAGGAGAATAAAGAAGCAAGAGCATTTGGACGGTGTTTGTGATAATCTTGTAAATGGGGATGCTAATTTGAACCAGTGAAAAGGACACATCAAAAGATGTCACTGCTCCATTGACAGCGTAGAATAGAACAAGCCAGACCTAAAAAACCAGTCATGCACAGCTAACAAAATGAAAACCGCGAATGGCAATGGGCCCCTCTTTTTTTCCTTTCCCTTTTTCTTTCCACTTCAGGAAACAAAAAGCAAAGTGTACCGTGGTTGGTCTTTATAAAGGGCTGACACAGTCATGAACGGAAATGCCAAACGTCTGCTCCTTGTCTGGAAAACCACAACTGTGGAAGCTTTAGACCTGGTCAAAGATCTTTAATTACAAAATACAATATAAGTTACACATAAATATTGTATAACACACAAATATTATTTATATACAAAGTAAATTAGAAAGTACAATAAGAGTCCGTAGAGAAAACAGTGAATTTGTCAATCTTCTCTTTGTTGAAAAATGCCCCAAACAAACAACTCAAAGAAGGATTTATTTGGGCTCACAGTTTGAGGGGATAACAAGAATCATGGCAGGAATATCAAGGCAACCAGAGCATGAGACAGCTGGTCATGTTGCTTCCACAGTCCAAGCAAAGAGAAAGATGAATGCTGATACTCGGGTTGCCACCCTTTTTCACATTTATTGTATCCAAGAAGCCAGTCGGTCCATGGGATGGTGCAGGGCAGGTCTTCCCTCCACAATTAGCCATCTCTGGAAACAGTCAAAGACACACCAGAGGCATGGCTCCTAAGTAATTCCAAATCCAGTCAGACTGGCAATGAATATCGATCATTGAAAACAATTCTAAAAGGCAAATGACTTTCTTTTTTTTTTAATTCTCAATTTCTGGATTGGAGAGACAGCTCAGAGGTTAAAGGCACTTGCTGCTCTTTCACAGTCCGTGTTTCTCGATCATTTAATCGTCGGCTGAAGCGGGAGAGATGAACATTTTCTAGCAGAATTCCTTCAACTGCAAATGACCACATCCCATTCCAAAAGCTTCAGCGAGACAGAAGGTTTGGGAGGTCGTGGGACTGAAGTCCTTAAGTGGCTGACTTCACGACTAGATTATCTGGTGAGACATCGGACCTTGGTATCTGAGAAAATTCCAGCCTACTTTTCTTTTGGTTTTGACCCATTTTTCGGGCATGCTTCCCTCATAGACTCAAGATGATTGTCAACAACTCCAGACTTAAATCCAGTGACCCCAGCAACGCCAGCAGAAACCTGCAGACACTTTCTTTTCCTTTCCAATGCTTAAAAATAAGAGGGTTATAGAAAGAGAGAGAGGACAGGAAGGAAGGAGGGAGGAAGAGAAGGAAGATGGGGGAGGGGGAAAGAAAGTAAGAAAGAAGGAAGTGGAGGGAGGGAGGAAGGGAGGGAAGGAGGGAGGGAGGGAGGGAGGGAGGGGAGAGGGGACAACAGCATGAATTAAGCCCAGCAACCTCCATGACTAAAGCATAGAATGCTCTGATCATCAGATGCAAGACCTCAGGGCTTCTCCTGAACAGAAATCAAAAGTGGAGAAGAGACATTTCCCCATAGAAAATCCAAGTATTCCTACAAAAAGAATAGGGAATGGATGCTGAAGTTGGAAACCCACAGATATGCACTGAGGTCATATCGTGGAAACAGATAAGCAATATGAACAAGTTAGAGATAAGACTTAATAATCAGAATTAAGCAAGAAACTTAATAATTTTTTAAAAAGCTGCATTTTAAAGCTATTTTACCAAAGCATGGAATGCACCACCCAGGCCAGCTTCCTGTTAGCCCTGAGATAGTTTAGTTACCGGTATATTACATATTACAGGTGAACCATGAATTAATTATGCAAGAATCCTGTTCTTTTGGCAGCTGTGGTAAGAGAGCACTGCAGAGCACACACAGCTGATGTGAGGGAGCACTGAAGACACACACAGCTGACGTGAGGGAGCACTGAAGACACACACAGGAGGCGAGAGAGCACTGGAGAACACACATAGCTGACGTGAGGGAGCACTGAAGACACACATAGCTGATGTAGGGGAGCACTGAAGAGCACACAGCTAAGGTAAGGGAGCACTGAAGAGCACACAGCTAAGGTAAGGGAGCACTGAAGAGCACACAGCTAAGGTAAGGGAGCACTGAAGAGCACACATAGCTGACGTGAGGGAGCACTGAAGAGCACACATAGCTGATGTAGGGGAGCATTGAAGAGCACACAGCTAAGGTAAGGGAGCACTAAAGAGCACACAGAGAAGGTGAGGGAGCACTAAAGAGCACACAGCTGATGTGGGGGAGCACTGAAGAGCACACAGGAGGTGAGGGAGCACTGAAGAGCACACACAGCTGAGGTGAGGGAGCACTGAAGAGCACACACAGGAGGTGAGGGAGCACTGAAGAGCACACAGAGCTGGCGTGAGAAAGCACTGAAGGTCCGCGTTCCTCTTGTCCGCTGTACCGAAGGACTCTCCACCACTACAGTTCTAACCAGCTACAAACCCCTCAGGCGTTTAAGGTTTCATTGTGAATGAAGTGCCCTTGAACATACCAGCTCATAAACACTCCATTTTTGTTCTGGCTCACGATGAAACAGTGGCTGTCCACAGGCACAGCTAGCTAATTCACAGCACATGTCCTCCATTTATCCCCAAGGCTTATTTTAAGTAATATCTCCCTTCTTGATTATTTTTCCTAAGTATTTTAATATTTCAAATCTCACACTTGATATGAAGTAGCTAAACTTGCCAAAAATATTAATTGAACATCTGCCATTCTGAATCTTATTCCAGCTTCTGCTAACCTCATTTGTCCACACTGAGGGCCTTTTGTTAGTTCTTATTCCCAATTTACCCACGCATGTACAATCCCATGCATACACATGCATGTATCATCCTCACAGGCCTAGCTGAACAACTTGGACTTGCAAAAACGTATTTACTTGCAACTATATGTTGAGAAATATTGAGCTAGGCCCAGCAGGAAGGAAGTTGTGATCAATTACTGATCTTCCATGAGTATAGGAGAACACTGTGTGTATTCTATAGTCCCAGACCCATCCTAAAGTCAGTCCTAATCAGGAGGGACTCTGGGAGCTCCATCCAAGAGATCTCAGTGTTCAGTCTCTTTTTCCAGGCAAGTAAGGGGCCAGGCCACAGGCTGCTCCTAGCCAAGTGGAATTACCAGGACCTGAGCTATGTACAGGGGACAGGTAGGGAGGGACAGAACAGCTAAGGGCTACAGAGGACAGAACAGCTAAGGGCTCCAGAGTATGTTGTTAAAGTAAGGCAAGCGAGGCAAGCCAGTTACCAACCCAAAGGGAATAGGCATGGGGGGAAATCCAAACTCAAGGAAGCAGGAAGGAACCAGGGAAACCAGTTCAAAACAATAGGGTTCAAATGAAAGAATAGGGGTGGAGCCTGGAGGAAGTACCCGGGCTGGGGAATCACAGACACAGCTGCTTATGGGGTCTTTAACCAAGTGCACAGGTGGAAAGGAAGCCATTAAAGGCAAGGCTTAGCTCTTCCACTGAGCATCAAATCATCTTGCTATTGGGAAAATTCTGATCTGAACCCTGATGTTAATTACTACATCTTGAGCTATTTCCCAAACTCAAGCCCTTCCACCTTCCCACATCCTAGGATTGCTCCCAATGCTGGATTCCCTATTCCCCCTGCTTTTTGCCAGCTCCTTATCCTTCACCATTGTTGAACGGAAATTATACCTATTGAACCGAAATTAGTACCTGGAGCCCATGGTATACCAGTTAGCCACCAACAGACTTCACTGATGGTTTCATTTGTTCTACAGATGGTTATTGAGGCCACTTACGATGGAAGGAATCCACAGGCAAGTGGGTCCTATCTTCATTGAACTTTTAATCTGGTGAGAAAATTGACACGCATAGAAAAATGAGTCAAACAAATGTAACGTTGTAACTGTGGTAAACATTATAAAAGAAAAGTGTGTTCCTTTAATAGCACTATCTAAAACAGTCAGAGAGGTCAGGGAGCCCTGCCTAAGGAAGTGAAGGCAAACTAAGCATCCATGCTAGTCTATGCTCTCGGTTTTTGGGGGTCTGGCAATGAATGAAACAACATCTCCGGAGTTTGTATTCTAAGTAGAGAGGAAGATGGACGAATATTTGAACAATTGGATAAAATAATAACAGTGATCAACCATAAGAAGACCGAAACAAAGCCACATGGATTCTGGGGAGGTTAGGGATTTCTATGACGAGAGATGTGTGGCACTGAAGAGGCTAGCTTCATATCTTGGGTGTCTGGGGATGCTAAAAAAATATATACCTAGACCAGAGCCCAGAAACAAAGACATCCTCATCAAATAAATAACCTGTGTTAAACGCGAAGGCATGCCCAGGCAGCCAGCAAACTTACGTATTGTAAGGTTTTTCCTGCCTTGCTCAATAGAACTGCGACATGAACGTGAGACTGTGTGGGTTGCACACGCCTGTGTGGGTACCCAGCTTACCAGCAGCTGTGGTAAATAAATGTGGGACCTGCTGAGGCCTCCCTTATGCCTATCACAAGTGTGAATGTGACCTCTGATAACATTGTTTTGTCACTTTTCACTCCCATAACCTATAAAGACAAATAAGTTGCTTCCTGACAAATGGCCCAGAGCTCTGAAGGAAGGAGACATGAGTCTTGGGACGTTTCTGCATTGAACTCCTTCGAGGGTTCATGGCCATAAGCTTCTTAGGGAGCGTCAGGGAGGATCCCATCATGTCTGTTTTCCCTGTAGCTCATGAAATTTCAAAAGGCCCGTGGATTCAAGACTACTCCTTTATGTTATTGCAATAATGAATAGCTGGTTTCAGATTAAACTGAGGAGCAGCTGTACTTTGTCTATGTCTAGCCATGAGACCCTGAAAAGGTTATCGCATGTTCTTTCTGGAGTGATTTCCCACCCAAGTAAAATTCTTCCTAGGGATAACCATTGCATAGCGTCCTTTCAACGCCATAGCCATCCAGATACTCAGGATATTACAACCCTATTTGTCAATGGATCTTTGCATGTTAGTAGTTTAGACGAGATCCTGTTGGACTGGGGTGGTCCATAAATCCAATGATTAGCCTCTTTGAAAGAGAAAGGAGGAAGAGACTCAGCAGCATTCCTACACAGGTAAGATGGTGACAGAAAGAGGAGTGATGGACCTACACATCAGGGAACATTGGGAACCAACAGACACTAAGAAGACACAAGAAAGAATTTTCCTTTAGAGATTCCAGAAGAGGAATGGCCTTGAATAGCATGATGTCAGGTTTGCAAGCTGTAGAACTGTGAGAGAATAAAATGCAGCTGTCTTAAGTCCCACTCCTAAGCCATACCCCACCCATTGCTTGTGATAATTTATCGTTGCAGCCCTAGGGAATGGATACAACAGCTACAGAAATCTATGGCTTGGCGGGAGAAGAGAAGGGAGCCGGTATACTATACTTTCATCAGCATAGATGGAAGCGGAGTAGCTATTTGATGAGTCTAATTACCAACGCTCTGGGTAAGAAACCTGTCTTGCTTAACAGTTGAAAGATGGACCTCACTAAAGTGAAAGGAGGGAGAAGAGAGGGAAAGGGAACGTGTGTGACAGGAACGCAAAAGGAGGGACTATTTATTGAGGGGAGACAGAGACTAGCAAGACGGCCAGCGGTGGAGTCGAGTAGTAACAAAGTATAATAATAGATGTGCATGAAAAGTAACGATGAGACCCATCACTTTATCTGCTAACTACAAAACTAAATGTAAGAAAGAGTTGAGCCTTTGAGATTAGACTAAGTCGATTCCTGAGCCTGTCATTTACCATATACAAGTTATTTACTCTCTCCAAGTGGGGACTCACCATATAAGGCAGCTGGGAGAGTTGGGAGGAGAGGCCACTTAAGGGCTGGGTAAGTACTGCCAAGTTGTTAGGTCCCAGTCAGGGGAGAGTGTTGGAGTCAGACATTGCTGTAAACACCTAACTTCCCAAAAACAAGGTGCAGTGTGGTTATCCCATGATGCCCTGGGATATTGGTTAAAGGACCCCATGGATACAGTTTTCTCAAAATGCTTATACTTCCTGGGCTGTTCAAGCCCCACTTATAGGATAGTGAGGCACTTACATCCAGATTACTGTGCTCTGAGAGAGGAAATGCTATGTAAATAGGTGCTAGACTCTATTGTTTAGGGATTGATGATAAGGAAAGTATCTATCCAAACTAGGTATGGTGGATACACATGTAACCCAGCACTCGGAAGCTGGGGCAGGCAAAGGCACTTATGGTCAGTCAAGGCTACCTAGTAAGACCTGTCTCAAAATACATTTTAAAAAATAATAAATAAGTCGGGCCGTGTTGGCACAGTCCTTTAATCCCATCACTCAGGAGACAGAGGCAGGTGGATCTCTGTAAGTTCGAGGCCAGCCTGGTCTACAAAGCGAGTTCCAGAACAGTCAGGGTGGTTACACAGAAAAACCCTGTCTCGAAAAACCAGTAAAATAAGTAATAAAATAGTTTGTGTGTGTATGTATAAAACAGACAAAACAATTTTTTAAAAATGTTTTTGAGCTTTTAATTGAATGCTTGGATGTGGAAGCCACAGTTGTTCAGAACCAATGACACATACTAGAAGCAGATAGAGCCAGGCGCCTACCTTGTCCCATATCCTCTTTCTCTGGGCCTCAGTGATCCTGCTTGTGAAGCAAGACCAAATTATTTGGTGTTTTCAGACCCAGAACTCAATATATAGTTTCATTCATTTTTCAGTCTTTCTGGTGTTGTTGTCTGTGTGTTTTTGTTTGTTTTGTTTTGTTTTTAGACAGGATCTCACTCTAGAGACCAGGCTGACCTCAAACTCACAGAATTCTAGCTGCCTCTGTCTCCCTCATGCTGGGATTAAAGGCGTGTGGCAATACTCCAGCTTCGTTTTTAGTCTTTAGAAATATTCCATGTGAAGAAAAGATTAAAGATGCTATGGAAATTTCTAAATAAGTCCATAGTTTCTATAAATCATAATTACACTTTTGACTTTGAAAAACTTATGCATAGATTCTTCTTTCTCTGCAATTAGTGCATGTCAAAGCAAAAGTTGCCCTTTCGCTAAAATCATGTTCTTTTTTTTTCTTTTTAGACAGAAAAATCTGAGAAATAACAAAAATAAAAACAGTAATGCCTCATGTTTACATAATAGCTCTGATCTGAGACTTTCCTGTGTGGTATTTTTATAAACTGTACGTGTGTCTAATTTTGGCAAGTCGCACAAAAGCGCTAAGCTGTCTAGGTCACTGGCATTACGGGAGCTCTTCAAAGCGGCACGTGGGATGTAATAATAAACTCAGCTTTTCGTTTCAAGCGTGTGTTACACGCAGGAAGCCCCGGCTCTCTTAGTCTTAAAGGATGTTGAATCACGTGGTAAAACAGAAATGAAAGGCGAATCAAGGCAGAATCTAGAGTAAAGTCCATGTGTGCTAAGTGTGGCTCTTATTAGGACGTGCGTGTTAGGATATGTAGCGAGCATGGGATAGAGGTGCTCTCTGCCTGCCCGGACGGGACTCTAAGTGCTCTCTGCCTGCCCGGACGGGACTCTAAGTGCCTTCAAGCTCTAAAGTCTCAGAAGCCTCACAGCCTGAGCTTTGGAAGTGAGTAAACCGAAGCACAGACAAGAGGAGCTGAGCGCTGGCCATCCAGGGGACTGGTATTCGGCTCCAGCATTCTGATGGAATTCACTGCGATTGCCACCACACTCGGGGTGGGAAAGCGAAGCTCAAAGCGTTTTCAGATAACTCACTGCGCTCACTGTTCCTGGTCTGTATTCCGTGCTTGCCTACTCCACGAGGACATACGGGGCTCTAGATCGGGTCACTGACGGACTCCACCAACACGCACCATGCCTCAGCCTTAGGATGATGTCTCTAGGCCGCACCAGTTATTAGCAAGTGCTGTAGTTGTCAGATAACTGGTATATTGACATGTGCACGGGCAAGAAAGAGCCAAGTTCATGTTAAGTTTTGTTTCTGGGCAATAAGTTTCACGTAAATATTTCATCTCCTTCCAATACATAACCCAATCTCTATAAAAAAAAAAAGTCTATGATACTATTTTCATTATATATTCACATATTTTAAGAACTACATGCATATTTCGAAAAGCCCTAAGAATTGGATCAAGTCCATTTCGAACCATATATTGTTATTTCTTATTCCTTGGAATTATTTGAAGTCTAAATGGCTAAAATTACTACCATCTGTACAGCACTCGAAAGCTTCACTGTAGGGCACACTGGTCAACGTTGATTTTTCATGACTTCTAGACATCTCCTCATGCCCATAATGTCCCTTCTAGCTCCTGAGAAAGAGACTCATTCTATCACAGGAGAAAATGGAACAACCTTCATGGCTGGTGTGTCAGCAGTGGGAACACTTCATCTGCTGCTGCGGAGCTCTGGTCAGAGCATTTAGGTCTTTGTCTAAATGCTACCTCCACAGTGAACTCAAAACTCAAGGATTTTAAGAAGCGTTGTCAATGAATGTTGGTCTGCTAAGTGGCATGTCCTTTGTGGTTACAGGCAATATTTTCCCCATTTTGTAAAGTTTCTTCATGTTTGTGTTGGAGGGGATCTTCAATCAGGCAATACTGATATTGCTCCCAAAAGGAGCCCTCTCCTACTCCCCATTTTTTTCAGTCTCTTTAAAGGAGGTCAAAAATTAATTTAGAACTTCCAGGCATAAATAGGGAGAAAAATAAAAAATAAAAAAAAAAAACCAAGAAGTGGGTTATTTGTTCTGTGGAAACCGGTCTTATCTCTCATCCATTTGTTTCTGTAATTTAGGAACCTATGACTCCAAGCGCGTGCCCGTCTGTCACAAAGGACTGACTTCGTTTTGGAGGCATTCACAGTTATCAAGGGGCGCAAGCAGGGAGGGGCGCCAGGGTGTGCGCAGACGTGCAGACAGAACCTGCCTGTGTAAGCATTCTTCCCAGAGGAAACCCGGCTAAAAGGCTGATAAACCCCAATCTCTTCTCACAGCTGCTTTCAGGGCGCCTTAATGCACTCCTTCATTCGTTCATCAGCACTTTATGAGAAAATAAACAAAAACACGGCCTGCTTCCTCATTGTCAGCACGTCAGGGCACTTCCTGCTCGGTGACCCTGCCTTCCACCTTAAGAGTCGGGGGCAAGGCCTCTGTTTTGCCCTGATTCTTAATGGTTCTTTTTCAAGCTGAATTCAAAGAGCCTAATCAAATCTGAAGTCCTTTTGGGTGGATTAGACGTCACGGACACCCACCCCTACCCCACGCTCTGCAGGGCATGGGGCTCAAGCCTGGCCCACCGCTCTGAAAGAATCAGGAAATAAACTGTCCTGAAGTGGTGAAGGCGGCTTCTGCTTCTTCTGCTTCTTCTTCTGCTTCTGCTTCTTCTTCTTCTTCT